>KB455247.1:222140-282604 GCA_000341325.1 Panagrellus redivivus | reverse complement strand
GTTTTATTTTTTCACTACAACTTCTTTTTCTTTCCCATACAGGAAACTTGGTTGATCCCGCCGAATTCGCCTCTGCCGGTAATTTTTTATTTGCTGTTTGCTTCTTTTGGTTTAAGACATCCTATATGGATACCGCCGTTTTTTCGAATAGCTAACTTGGATACTAAATTTTGCTTATCAAGCCGTTTTTAATCATAATAACATAAGTTTTTCTTTTTCAGTCAACGATACTTTTATTGGTATGTTAATTAGATGTTAAATGTTGTGG
Source organism: Panagrellus redivivus (assembly GCA_000341325.1). Taxonomy (NCBI): domain Eukaryota; kingdom Metazoa; phylum Nematoda; class Chromadorea; order Rhabditida; family Panagrolaimidae; genus Panagrellus; species Panagrellus redivivus. Next base: position 282,336 of record KB455247.1, on the reverse strand, counting down.
TGTGACACTGATACACATTAGTTAATTATCATTTTTATAAGGTTTTGACAATAGATGCAACTGCACAAAAGTTTAGATCACGCACTAAAAGTTTTCACATTGCATAAACCCATGGGAGCACTTTTTGAAACTGCAATTTACAGTAGAACAGTTTTATATTATTTGCCGTAGATTAGGTTGTAACGTTTAGTTGGTGTTGGTGCTAATATCCTAAATCCAAAGTTTCACAGTGTTTGTCGTTGTCGTTATTGATGGCGTCATTGTGTTTGTCGTTGTGAGCTAGTGATTCATTTCCAGGTATGGGCCGCGAGGTCGAGAATTTGATCAAGGAGAACAACGAGTTGCTTGAAACGAAGAATGCACTGAACATCGTCAAGAACGACTTGATCGCCCGTTTGGATGAGCTCTCCAGCGAATCCGAGATTCTACGTGAAGATGTCCGCAGTTTGGAGATGGTCAAGATGAAGATGAGCAATCGCATCCAAGAACTTGAAGCCGATTTGAAGGATGCCAAGGAGAAGGCCCGAGATGAAGAAGTCGACACTGAGGTTTGAAGACATATGTCGTTAGGTTTTTTAACCTTAAGTGGTTGTAGGATGACGTTCCAATGGCTCAACGCAAACGGTTTACTCGCGTGGAAATGGCACGAGTCCTTATGGAACGTAACCAGTACAAGGAGAAGCTCATGGAGTTGGAGGATGCTGTTAAGTTCACCGAGATGCAGCGTGCTAAGCGTATGAATACAGCATCGCAGAACCAGCCAAGGAGCAAGATCTGGGATTTGTAAGTTTTACTTGGGTTGGCTACAGTAATGAGTTTGTTGAAGTTGTGTTTAAATTGATTCTTTTCAGCTTCTCTGAACTGATCGGCGGAAGCCCTGCAACCACCCCTGGTCATGCCCCAGTCCGTCGTACTAACAAACGTGCCACTGATGCTAACCTCCGTCGCAAAGCCCATGCTCGCAATTACGATTTGGATCTTGAAAGCGTCCAGGAGAAGCGCATGGCTGAACGCCGTCAGCAATACCGTGCGGTGAGCCAGCACATGAAGAAGGAAGACGATACACGCACCCAAGCCTATGGATGGTCCATTCCCGTGACCGTTGATACGGCGTCATCAAGTGCAAACATTCCAGTTCCAATCTGCTGTCGTCCTCTGCTTGACCGGCAACCATCGCTCAAGGTTGTGTTTCACGTGGTTGTTGTTTAAATTTATCTGACGCAATATTTTTAGATTTGGTGCGCGGCAGGTGTTGCCTTGCACGGTGGCAAGACCAAAGATGGAGGCTACATTGTCGGAGATTCCGTGTTCTACGCTGATGTTTCGAACCTCAGTCCGGATGAAGCATCACCACCAGACACGAACAGGGTAGATCTGCTTGATTTCGAAATTAGGGTACGCCTTTGGTTGGCCCTGGTGCCGCAAGCAATTGCAATTTAATATCAATTAACACTTTAATATACTAACCGCATAGCTTCGCGGTCACACGCTTCCGAATACCCCAGGCTACATAGTTACCACACTTCAATCAGATTTTAACCCGTTAATCTTATTACAGCAACAACAACGTGAGAAATACGAGCAAGAATTCTCCATTTGGGAATGCAGCAGTCTGATTTGGGTGTGCAGTTCCAATGAACGTCGCAGTTTTGTCACAATTCTTGATGCCAACAACCCGAACAACGTCATCGAATGCTTCAATGTTGGTGAAGCCCATCTTTTGTCGGTGTCTTCAGTTGCTGGCGTACGTGAATCCGATTACCCTGCGGAGGACGATAACTCCAAAGAGTACAACCGCGAAGGCGGTTACGTCAAGGATCTCCCCGCAGATGTTGGAGAGCACGAAACCTTTGGCGCTGTCACTTGGGTCGAACTGCGTCGCTCCGATGTTAACGATATTCCGACATATTGTTCCGTTGATGAGAAGACTTCCCCTCGTCGTGAACGCAACTGTGAGAATTTTTTTACAGTTTTCGACTTTACCATTCTTAGTTTCAGTCTCAGTGAGCGAAGCCAACCCTGAAGGCGAACAAAAAGATGAAATCGGTATGTTTTACAACCTGTCCCCCATCCACATTCAAAACTTATTGTCTTTCCAAGTTCACGTCTTACAGTCCTATTCCAATTGATTGCATAATCTCAGAGTGTTTTTGACTTCCATTTCCTTAACGAAACTATAATCCATTTAGCCACTGATATACCTAAACCAGCACCTAAAGAGCCTGAGGTGAGTCCGAGCGACTTGGTCTCACCACGGACAACCTTGCCGCTCGAGAAGCGTGTTACGTTTGCAGATGAAGAGCCAGCTGGCAATAAAGGTGGTGTAGCCATTGTATCGCGGGTGTTGTGTGGTGGTGTTGGTGCTCTGTTAGTAGTAGTAACAAATTTGTCTTGACTGACTAACTATAGCGCATTTTTTGTTCTCTCTAATCAGACATCACTTTGATTTTCCTTCGTTCTGAATGTTGTGGTGTTGTCCTTATCGGATTTAACCTTAAAACATTTCAGAAGAGCGAGCTCTCAGAAGTTGGGTGCATCTTCAACCACACATCCGGGATGGCCTCAGCAAGTATGAAGGCGTCGGCGAGATTACGACTGCTTTGCCGACAATGTGGATGGGCCTCGAAAATGACTACATCTACATCCACTCTGGCGTTTCGGAATGGCGTAAATGCCTTCGTCGCATTAAGATGCCCGATGCTGTCCTCCACATTCTTCATTACAAGGGTCGTGTTTTCGCAGCTCTTGCAAATGGCACTATTGCTGTCTTTGTCCGTGATGCTAATGGTTGCTGGGACGACACTGGCTACCATCTCATCAAATTCGGAAAGGCAACAAGTGCCGTGTGCCATCTGATTGTTGTTGCTGGACGTATCTGGGCAGCGTATCGCAACTGCGTTGTCGTTGTGGATCCAAAGGAGCTCAAGGTCGAAAGCGCTTTTGTTGCGCATCCTCGTCGTGATAGCCAAATCAGAAATATGGTTTGGGTTGGCGATGGTGTTTGGTTGTCGATTCGACTTGATTCAACGATCCGGCTCTACCATGCACATACTTATCAGCATTTGCAAGACGTCGACATCGAACCTTACATCACTCAGATGTTGGGATCGAACAAGCTCGACTTCTTGCACCTTCGCATTACCTCTCTACTCGTGTTGAACCGAAGACTATGGATTGGAACGGGTACAGGAGTAATCGTTTCGGTTCCGCTGAGTGAAGGTATGTTTCATTCGTTTAAAGTTGTTTCAAACAAATTGCGTCATCTATCAACTTTTCAGAGAACAACACGAAGGTTGAAGTCTCCAAGGTTGACATTAAGAAACCCTCAGGCGAAGAAGTACGTGGTCCCGGTGGTCTCATTCGCGTCTATGGCAATCCTAACTCCGATCGTGTATCCCCAGGCTCTTTCATTCCATATTGCAATATGACTCATGCCCAGCTTAGTTTCCACGGTCACAAAGATGCTGTTCGATTCTTTTTGCCTGTTCCTGCAGGTGCGGTTTACATACTATCTAGGCGATAGCTAATACGGACTTCTTTCAGATTCGAATCCTGCAATTCTTGCCGAAAGCCAAACACGCAAAATCCTTATGGTTTCTGGCGGTGATGGATACATAGACTTCCGACTCGGCGAAGAAGACGAACCGCCAAACGCATCTGCAACCAAGGACCAAGTCCGTGTTCACGACATGTCCCATCTGATTGCGTGGGAGCTGGAAGTTCCGAATCTGTCCAAACGACTTTGAACAAAACTCGATTTCAATTAAAACCATCCCGGGATTAAACAACGCCACTAGTCGAGCCACAAAGTTTACAATTTTTTGTATAATATTAGCAAAACCGTCACGACAATTTGGTAACTAACTTTACGTTTGTTTTTCTTTATTTTTTATGGCATTTATGTTAATTTTGTCTTATTTTGATTTTTTTTTGCTGCGATGGGTCATTATGTCCATGTTTTTGCCATGTCAAGGCTACAAGTATTCGCATGACCTAATAAGTATCAATAAATCTGTTGATAATAAGTTTGTATTGTTGTTTACGGAGTTTTTTTAAACCCGGCGTTGAAATATGGGGTATTTCTGCAATTAAAGTGATGGACTGTCTAGGCGATGAATCAAAAAGGGGTTTCAACCTTCAATGATTCCCGATAAAACGACTAGTGCAGCGACTGTACTTCCGTAAACGTGTGAACAAAAATAAAGAAAACTATGCACTTCAAAAGTTTATTCCATCGCATTGAGCTTTCAATGATTTGCCGTCAATTTTCTCGCCGGAAGTCAAAGGTTATTTTCCTAACGGTTGGACATAACAAGGTTAACATGTAACAAACTTGTTTGGTCAAAAGTCCGTTCCGTTAGATGTTACGCCTCTCCCAAGTACTCTTATAGGTAACTTCCATGCGCCATAAGGGTGCAATTCCATGCGTTCTTTGACGAAAACCTGAAGGTGGGTTTGGTTAGGGTAGCTTCTATGCACTCTTGTCGGAGCTGCAAACGATGGTTCTGCGCAAAAACCTTGCTTTTTTTACACACACGACTGGCCCGTCCTGGCACAACGCTTGGGGCGGGCGCACCAACATGCCTGTGGACTGTCACTTACCTGGGCGACACTATGAGCACCCAATTCAAAGATAAATACCTCGGAGTTCCCGCATTTTTGTGACACTTTTAAGTCAAAGTTTTTTATCGTCGTCCTGAAAAGCGTTCTCCAAGTTCATATTAATCATGTCCTCGATTGCCGGTAGCAATGTCCAGGAAAAGACCCGCACTATCCTCGGATGGGGTAACGGTACATCTAATACGGTAAGTACATGAAAACTTTTATACGATAAAGAGGTTAACTACGTTAGTTTTAGCCTCAACAAGCCCCACAATACTACAGTATGACCCCAGAAAGGAAGTATTCCAAGCCTCAATATCATCCATATTCTGACGCATACCGCTACCGCAAGTCATCCGACACCTCCACCGCCTATAGCAGCGACTTGTCCCAGCCATCGTCAAGCAACGGCACTCCAATTAGTAGCCCTGAGGCAAGCCTATATAGCACTCCATCAACCTCAAATGAACCAAAGCCGCAAATGGTTATCCCTGCGTACCAGTACGGTGTAAACCCCTTCCGACAACTCGTGGATTCCATCAGTCGAAACCTCGAATACGAAGAGCTCGATCGTCAATGTTCCTATCTCCCTCCTCAAACCGAGACATACTTCCTAACAGAACTGTCTCCCCTGAGGGCTCTTTCAATTGGTGAGCCAAACGATGGAATGGTACCTGCCGACCTTGCACACATTGATACCACCGCCTTCCGTGATCTTATCCTTGCTACCCCAGTTCATCCAGTGCCGCAAATTTGTAACCAAAACTCTCGATATTATTAATTTAAACCAAATCATTGATCAAATAAACTGACCAACTATAATGTAAAGCAAGCATTTTAAACGTAAACACCTCATCCTTTAAGGAAGTACCATCCAATGCTTGACACCACCTGATGCGATTGTGTCCAGCTGAGGTGTGCGCAAGAGGCGAAAACACAATACCCCGAATCAAAACCTGTTTCCAAAGTCGTCTTGGAAAAATAGTGTCCACTTTACTGGGGCAGAAACATCACCAAAATTAAAAGTCTAGTGAAACCTATCTACGAGAATCCTGATAAAAATGATACCGGTCAGAGATCAGATTTTGCAGCCATTGTTTGAATCCGTGTTAAGAAGACCGTCGCTCTTGAGCTTGTGGAGGATCGGTGTGTAGTAATCTTCTGGCAAATGTTTCAACTCGACAAACCGCTTTCCGTATTTTGGGTTGTTGTCCCTAAAAATGAAAAATTATATATATTTTTCTCTCTAAATGAATCCAACCTGCGCCAGATTCGTTCCTTCTTAGTGCATTGCCAAACGGCTTCATCCCAGAAACTGCATTCACCGATGTAACGCTCTGAAATGCAGAGATTATATATCTGTAACAGCTGGACATTGATTGACTTACTAATCGGATGTTCATCGAAGCAGCGGTACATGAGCTCCACCAGCTTGTTGCATTCAACGGTGTGAAGGTGGGGCGACAAATCGGGCTGCATGTCTGGAAGGAAATAGCGCAGGAACGAGGCTTACAAGGTGCCGTAGGCGCGCGAACGAATATAGCCAAGGGGACAGACCGAGGTAAAGACGCAAAAGTATTCGTGGTGGGAGTAACGGAATGGTTGATGCGGTCAAGCTGTTTTCGCGCGCCCACAGCTGAGACCACTCTTTGGAATGGTGCATTGTTTTAGACCCCCGTACTAATTTGTATATTCTAAAAAACAATGTCTACCCGAAATGATTATGAACTTGAAGAAGGTGAAATTGTATCTTCTGATGATTCCTTGGAAACGGATCCTATCGAAGAAACACATACGGTTGTCGCTGATCCCGTACAACAGTCAGAACCAATTGTTGAAGGTACTGTGAAGCAAAAAAAGCTTACTAATACTAATGAGACAACCATAAGTGATTATAACAAACTTTTTAGAACGTGCAGAATCAATTCCCTCTGCATCCGCACAACAATCAGAGATTGTTAGTGAAGCTCCAGCGGAACGTCCAGATACTGTTGTAGTTGATTATGCAGAGCAGCCAGAGGCGACTATTGCGAATACTGTGGTACCTATTGAAGTTGATCCTTTGAATCAATCGAGTTCGTCGGTGGTAAATCTGAAGGAAGAATCTAGTTCATCATTGGGAAGCCCAGAGGAACACCGAATGGAAGGTAACTAAGATTATATAAAACATACCTCTAAATATAATAACTACCTCTTGTTTAGTGGATGTGGAACAATCTCAGCCAGAAACTGAACACGCCGAAATGGAAATTGGTTCAATCGCTCCAAATGACGTCGTACTGTCCTCTGATCATATTAAAACCACTGTAGAGCCGACAACACGAAAAAGAAGTCATTCTACATCTCCCACCCCAACATCAGAGACTACTGTTCAACCGACAAGTCAAAAAAGAGATCATTCTAGATCGCCTACATCAACTTCCAACATTATTGTTGCAGCTCCAAGTAGCCAGCCAAAATGTAGAAGAGAACAACAAAGCCCCTCAATCGATTCGGAATCTTCAGAAGATAGTACTGATGACGATCCCGAATATGTATCGGAGTCTTCTTCCGAGGAACATGGTGTTGCTGATGCCGCGCCTTCTGAAGCCGCAGAACTGCTATATGTCGAGCATAATAATGTTACTGTAAACTACGCTGACGAATGCGTCGAAGACGATGAAGAATACGTTGAAGACGAAGAACAGTGGGCTGAGGATGGTGAAGAATATGCTGAAGATGGTCAGGAATATAGCGAAGATGAAGAAATAGATGCCGAAGACGGTGAACAAATCTCCGAAGACGAAGATATAGAACAATATTCTGAAGCTGATGGTGAACATGTTCCCGAAATTGAACTTGACAATTACGCTGAACTCGATAACGAACAATACGAGGACAGTGATGATGTTGATTATGTCGAAGATGACGACGACCAATACGTTGAAGACGACGACGATGAATATTTTGAAGATGAAGACGAGCATTACGCTCTAGACGACGAACGCAACGAAGAAGACGATAACGTACAGTATTCCAATGAAGTCGTCGAGCATGAGGCTGATAGTGTTGAAGCCGGTACTGTCGGTACTGCCGAAGAAGGCGATGAAGTTATGATGGAACAAGATACCGATGAACAACCCGCTTCTGGCAATGTCGATCAGTATGTTGAAACGCATTCCGAACAACCAGCCGAAGGCGAAGATGAACTTTACATGGAATACTATGAAGAAATGGAAACTGACCAACCAGCTACCAGTGACATTCCTCAATATTTCGAAGAACGATACAGTGACTACGAAGAAAGCGTTGCCGATGAACCCACTACTAGTGCTACCCCTGACATCCGTGAGGACCAGCACAAGGGTGACACTCCAATTGAATCGGTCCACATCAGAGAAACAGAAGAAGCAGTCAAAGAACCCGCAAAGGGAGAAACCGATCAACCATCTGAAATTATTAATCTCGCAGATACTAAAACTCCAGAAGCTGAACAACGCACGGGGAGAACCGCCGATGATGACGTTATCTTTGAGGGTGTTACACCTGGCAGAGCCAGTGTCGAAGTCGTAGATTCATCTGAGCAACATCAAAGTCATGTTGCTGAGACGCTTCCACCTGAAGATCCTAGCCAAAGTGTTATCGACCTTACTGGCGATCGAGACAAAGAAGGTGCTGGTACTACAGCTACCGAAAAATCCGACAAGGAAACTCCGCTTATTGATAAAATCAGAAGTTATACATGGTCACGAACAGGTATTGTTTTTAAAGCATTATATAATAATAACCATTAATTACACTTTGCATTTTAGATCCACGAGCTGATATTTTTATTGTTAGTGGCAGCAGCAGTGATGAACTGCAAAATGATACGCTCAAGAACAACTATGTCGATAGAGTTATCACATCAGGTGTGATTTACAGTTTATTTAAACAATCATAATACTTTATTTTTACAGGTCCGAATGCTGATATCATAGAAATTTCCGGTGAAGATACGCCACCAAGGGGCGATATAGCGATTGAAAATGAAGAAATGGAAGTCGACGACGAAGAAAGCGTTCCTCAGCCTGGGACCGCCGAGGAACCCATTGAAATTGACGACGAACCGCGACAGATCATACCATCTTGCTATAGACCCAGTCGAGATGATTCGTCCGACCAAGCCGACGTTGAAGATAACGATGCGCCTCTGCAGCGTGATCAAGATTCGGCATCACTGGTAGTATTACCTCTACACAGTCGCAGAAGGAGAAAAGCATTGGCTCGTTACGCTCGTGTCGTCAAGAGTGATGGATTAACTGAACTCGAATCATCCGAATCAGACAGCGGTGATTCTGTCAAATGCCTTAAAGCAAGCATCAAAAACCATCGATGCGAGCAAGACAACTGTATGGCTGCAGGGTCAAATTTATATGTCAAGTACCACGGAGCCTATCATCATGGATTACAAGCTACGGAATTTACTGACTGCTTGGGTAATACGTATGATTTGATTGTTCAAGACCCAGAGGCTGGCCAGATGACCACTATTGATATCAAAGAATACAAAGAAGTTGGCGGAAGGCTTGAATACTTGACACCTGAAAGCAGTTCTTCGTCTTCATCAATCGAGGAGCCTGGAACCGACGATGAATATGTTATCAAGCAAATAGCAAACAAGCTTAACGGCAACATCGATCAATATGACGTTGAATACGAGCCTGATTATCTAAGTACGGAAGAATTTGATGCCGTTGAACAAGCAACTGCCGAAATGTATGAAGACTTAAACTTACTTGACAACGAATTGGTAGCACCCGCGGGACGTGATGATGAAGACGAAAAAGACAAGGAAGATTATATAGTAAACAGCGATGATGAATCCAACAACAGCGCGGAAGATGTAATTGTCATCAGTGATGATGAACCCGAAACCGAAGTAACACCTCTTAGTTTGCAACAAGAACAAACCGCTCCTCTTATTGTGGAAATATTCGATGACGCCACAGAAGCGGACAGACTTGGCAGCTCAATCAGCCAAGCCAACACTGCTGTGACCGTAGTCGCTGAATCTGACGATAATGGTAGTTACATGAGTTCTGGCAGTGGTCGCTTTTCAAGTGCAAGGGGTTGCAGTCCTGTCGCCTTTGATCCTTCTTGGTTCGATTTTTCTGGTGATAACGTTGATGGTTCTATGGAAGGCCCATCTGGCGTTTATTACGACCCCTATGATTATTATGATCCATTTGTTTGGGATGATGACGCCGTACCGCCCACGGAACGCTTTGAATCGATGACTGGCGAGCTTGAAGAAGTGCGGATAATTCCTATTAGCATCAATGGTGAAAACGTCCAGATGGAAGTCAATGAACGTCGCACAAATAAAGTCATTCGTCAAATCATGGCTGAAGCTAGGTCTACAATCGATAGGGCAACTGCGGTTGTTGAAGCAGTTCCAACTATTACGCTGGAAGTGAATAATGCTGAATCCCAGGAAGGCGCAGATAATCAATCTAATATGGAGGTTGATGACCATAATGTGGACAGCACCCTTTCTCAAGTAGTCGACGAAACCATTTCTCTTACTGATGCTGGTACGAAAAGTGCACAACCTATCACTTTGGATCAGGAAGAAGCTATTTCTCCGGCTGTTGAAGAACCAATGTCGGCAAGCGATGGCGAAGCAGCCACTGCAGAAGAAATCCCAACAATCACTATCGGACCAGACGATGCTGACTCTAAAAACTCCGACAATATCCAAAGTCCTATGGAGGTCGACTTAACTTCTGATAATGATGGCGAACCCAACGAAGACACTCTTTGCAATGGTGAAGACCATGAAGACATGCAAGAATCCTCAGCTGATGACGATGATGTGTCCGCTGAATGCAATGAGGAAAACGCTTCAGTTACTGCTAAACCGAGTTCGACCGTTGATCAATCTGAATACGATTCAGAAGAAGAGCTTGACGAACAAGATGAAGATGCAGCTGATGAAGATGCAGCTGATGAAGATGAATTGTCAACAAGCGATCCTTCGGATTGCGATTACCCTGAACCAACTTCCAAAATTGAACACCCGGATTACGATTTTGATGAAATGCAATATGAATACGATCCAAACTACACCGAAATTGATCCAGCGTTGATTCCTCGATTTTGTGACCCGTTCGTCCACAACTATGTTCCTCGTGAAAAGCCAGCGTACATGCATAAGACCAATATCAATCGTCCGATACTTGCCAGCGAGCAACTCTGCGATGAACTTGCAAAAGGCAAAAGCGCTAACTATGGGTTAATTGATCCCATTGAAAAAGAACTTGCGAATGCTATGCGCATGAACTATCAAATGCAGATATCTCTCATTGAAGAAATCTCCAGACTGGTGTGCAACGGCCGTGCAGAGTATGAAGAACTTGGGCCAATTCCTAATTTGGAACCAAGTGAATGTATTCATCCTGATTCGTTCGTTTTTTCTTTCATTCGACTAAAATAATCTTTTTGTTTTAGGCCAGTCAAACCATTGTCATACGCTACTGAACTGTGCAGTGAAAAAGAACCCTTGAAAATGTACGTCCATGAAGTTTGGTGGGCATGGATTGAATCACATTTACCAGAATTTACTTCTGACGATGTTGATCAGCTTCGCGACGAACTCGAAAAAATGACTGTTGGCTGTGTGCGTGAAGACAGCGATGAATCGGTTGTCGATGAAGAGGAGACAGATCATTCTGATGCTGGAGATGCAGAGGAGATTGATAACTCCGATGCGGAGACTGCGGAAGAAACATGTATCCCGGATTCCGACGACGAAATAACGTATGAACTTGATTTGAGTGAAATTTCGCAGTATCTCAAAGATGGGAAATATACGATACAACTGATTACCCAGGATGACGGAGAAGGGGGAACACAACTGACAGCGGAAATTGTTGAAAATGAAGATGATGAAGACGAGGAAGACTATCAAGAATGTGATGAAGAAGTCGACCAAGTAGACGACGATGAAGATGGAGACGGGTATTATGGAATATATGATGAACATGATAAGGAAGCATCTGAGAGTTGTGGCGATGAAGAAGAAAGTGTCGAAGAAGAAAGCGAAGAAGACGCGGCATTTCAAGCAGCAGAAGACGAAGACGCAGCATCGCTAGAAGTTCAAGAAATGGTCAGTTCACCAGATTCAGACCCTGCATATTCTGATCCCGATGGAGCATTATACTTTGCCGAAAAATTGAATGTGACTCAACCTGATAATAAGGAGCGTATGGAAGACGACATTCCTCGCGAGCAATCTCCGAGAGAAGAACCCGAATCTCAGAAGTTAAGAATGGAGGCAGATATTGAAAAAATTGTTGCTACTCCTTTAAAAGGTAACTTTTTGCTCTTATTGCTTAAGATGTTTTTACTAAAGGCATAACTTTCTATTTTTTTAGAAATTTCACCAACCGCAGAAATTACTGTCTGTCAAAACGTTGAAACGACGCCGTCTGCTGTTTCTGAAAAGACACATGGAACTGAAGCTGCACCGCATTTGCCTGCCATTTCTATTGTTGGTTCTTCAACTGCTGACCCACAAGAGATGCAACAGAGTAGCGATGATGTCGTCGATGATGTTAATGACAATGTTATTGAGGGTACAAGCAACGAATCTGTATCATCTGATGAATCTGAGTCAACGCTTGACGAACAAGTTCTCTCTATCGAAGAACAAGAGCAGTGGCGAGTTTTGGAAAATTTGGTGGAACTGCAGATCATTGAAAATAATGAACTCGCTGGAGGAACCGACGAAGAAGACTCTGATTATGAAGATAGCGATGAAGTATCAAGTGAAAGTGATAATGCTGCAGAAGAAGATATTAGTATGGATGAAGTCGTGGCAATACGGAAGGAAGTTATTGACGACTTTGGTGAATTTCTGCTAGAAGACTCTGTTGAAAGAAAGCCGACTCCGGAAACAAGCACGGAAGAACTGACGGATGAAGAAGTTTCCATTGCCGAAGCTGTTTCTGAAGAAGCGTCTGCTGCAAATACTCCGGTGAGAGATACATCGGAGGTTCCTGTTTCCGAAAAAGCTTCATCCGAAGAAATCGTCACTGCAAATCCTCCCGCTACAGTAGTTATTGAAACACCCGAACCTGAGGTTTCTATTGAAGATAATGCTGCCGAAGGTCCTGCAGAGTATATGTCTGTTAGTGAAGGCGAATCTGTCCACAGTGAAAATGGCAGTCAGGCTGAAGATTTTGATGTTGAGTCTCAATATGATGAAGAAGAAGAGTATTACGAAGATGATGACGCTGACTTTGACTCTGAAGCCGACGACGCGGAAGATGAGTACGACCAATCATCCGTTGAAGACGAATCTGATTACGAGGATGAGGAATACGAAGATGAGGAAGATGAAGACGCTATTTTTTATGAAGCCGAATCTAACGCTTGTTCCGAATGTTCAGAAAGTGACTCTGAGAAGAAAGAAGGATCCGAATCCCCTGATCTCTCTCCTGTTGCTGTTACTGTTATTAATGATTTCTTGCCTGAAGAAAATAGTCTTGCCGAAGATGCAGATGACATACCAGTTATTGAACGGCAACGGAAGAGACAAGTTTCGTCCAGTGCTGAACCACCTCCGCTGAAATCAATTGATCCATTCATGTTATATTATCGTGAACGCCGTAAGCGTCATGCCGCTAACATGACTGTCAATCGTCAACAAAGAACGAAGCGGTATCGTCGACAAGAAATTCTAACACCATCGCGGATACGGCCGTATCAATGGAGCCGGGGTGATAGTTCCGACGAAAGTACTGTTTCTACGCCACCTTGGTCTTTACGCCAAAACGCACATTTGCCAACGACAGTGAAGCGTCCAAAAACTGCTAAAATGAGAATGCGTAAGGTGAAAAAACTGCGACCTTATCTGTACCACAGTTTCGATCCCAAGGACTTCCAGTACAACGAAAAAGGTGAAAGGCTGCGTAGGAAGGCTGAAAATCTTCGACGCAGAAAATGGAATCTTGCTCCATTGCCTGATTTTAAACCTCGCACCAAAAAACCTGTTGTCAATCATCCCATACCATTATTGAAAACGTTACCAAAGAATCGTAACACTCGTCTTCGAAGCCTGCAAACGGCTTATGTTAGCGGCGACGACAGTTTGGATGACGATAAAGAAACCCAATTTGACCTAAAATCTGAAGATGATCTCTCTGAATACTGGAAATCGGACGATGAGGAAAAGTTTGAAACTGGACCTAACTTTTTAACAAAGTTGAGGGCTATGAAACGGGAAGTGGTTTCAAAACAATGGACCGTTTCTGTTGATCGATTTCAAATTCATCCAAGACCACGGCGAGCTCCTATACCGGTTGAGATCCGTAATGGTGAAGTAATAAATGTCTCCAAGAAGTTCGCCGAAATGGTAATTTCTGATTCTGAAGAAGGCGAAGCAGATATCTCGTCAAGTTCATCGGATTCTTCAGCAGAAGCTGTTGACGACATAACCGTGCTGGCATCAGAACCACCATTGTCTACATCACCGTCACCACAGGTTGGAGATGACGATGAACGAATGTCGCCGGCTTCGGACAGTTCTGAACCATGTCTTGGTTATGGAATAGAGAAGATCAGGCCTACTGCAAAATCTCCTCCACCTTCAAATTCAGAATACATTTTGGCATCGATTCAAGAACGAACACCAACGCCGTCGGACCGGTCAACGTCTGCCTCGTCGTCTGCATCAGTCGATTTGGCTATCGCGACCGTAACCTCAGAACAGCCAAAGTTAACGTCTCCCTTGTTATTGATGAAAGAAGGTGGCGAAAAAGTACCAACGGCGTCTCAACTTTCTGAGCCTAAATCTACTATATCCGATATTGTCGACATTCAGCAGAGAACACCAACGTCCGAAAAAGCAAAATCGAATTCCACGTTGGACGTTGATATGATAAGAACAATCCAGACGGGCGAAACTACGGCAGCAACATCTGAGCAATCCATAACACGACTGGTACGACCTACTGAAAAATCTCCACCACCAAGTGGATATCCTGCTTCTGATTCAGTTCAAGAAAAAACGCCAACACCTGACCGCTCAAAGTCAAATAGCCCCATATCTCCAAAGGATTTTGATGACGAAAGAATGTCTGTGTCATCTGAAGTTTCTGAACCAGAATCTCCCCTTTCTCAAACGGAAGATCAGGAAGAAGCAGCTGCTCAGTCAAACTCAAATTCACCGTCGGAACTAGATGTTGATATGGAAAGAATGTCCCGAACGCCAGAAAATGATGAACCAATGTCCACAACGTCACTAACCCAAGTGATTAGGGCTACGGCAAAGTCTCCACCACCATCTGAGAAAGATATTGCATCTATTTCTTCTGTACTTATAAGACCTACTGTAACATCTCCTCCTCCTTCAAGTGGAAAACCTGCATATGTAGCGTTTGTTCGACCTCACTCAGCCATGGAACGTACGAGTCCGACTGAAAATGCAGAACCACTATCTCTTTCTACCGAGCGAATTCGATCTACTACAAAATCTCCACCTCCAGAATTGACAGAATCGTCTGAATCAGATGATGAAGCGGACGATGAATACGAAACAGACGACAATGAGAATACGGGTAGAAACGAACGGATTGTAGAATTTGTCGAAGAAGTTGGGTTCCATGAAAACGAAGACGTTCCCGAACATCTTGAAAAATACTGTACACCGCTCAACCCGACAGATGGAAGTAGCACCCATGATACTTGGAAAGACATCCTCAAACAACCTCCGCCACCAGATCTTTCATTTTCATTTATGGGACTTGAACTTGAACCAGAAACTA
Source organism: Panagrellus redivivus (assembly GCA_000341325.1). NCBI lineage: Eukaryota > Metazoa > Nematoda > Chromadorea > Rhabditida > Panagrolaimidae > Panagrellus > Panagrellus redivivus. The sequence continues at coordinate 266,944 of KB455247.1, read as the reverse complement.
TTAACAATTTACTATCCGCAGGAGTTCTAGCAATTGATCCCGAAACAAACAAAGTGTACGACACCACTGAAAATGAGACTATTTTGAACATTAAGGGACCAGCAGAACCTGCAGAACCGGAAGTATCCGACGAAGAAGTAAGTCGTTTGTTACCGTATATAACAAAAATCATAAAATATGTATTTTCAGGAGTCAGTGGATGAAGAGGAAGCTGAAATTGACCGAGAGCTCGCAGAAGTGCAAGCACAACTTGAAGCTGCTGCGCTTCAACTTAAGACTCAAAACAACACTATCCTCAGACTAATGAAGGACCAAGCAAAGCGACAAGAACTTTCTGAAATGCTCAAGAAAACTGAAGCAACCGTAAGTTTATATAATTATATATAATGCATTATCTAAAATTCGATTTCTTTTAGTTATTTGACAATGCTGACGCTGATCCCGACGAAGGCGATCCATTTGACATGGCATTCGCATATGACGATCTCTACTCTTATTATAAGGACCAAAATTACGGTGAACTTATTCAAAAAAGGGCGCAAAGACACGAAGATGCCAAAGCTTTCGAACAATTTAAAGGATTTCCTACTGGGTATTAAATTGGCATTTTGTATTATGTTACATATCAACTCTGTCTTACTCATTTTGTAATTAATAAACTCTTACAACACTACTTTATGTCATAATCACACAAAATGTTTGCATAAAATGAAAAACTATCAAACGTGGCTCGGCAAACTTAAGCACGGGCTGCAGCACGGCGTTCCTTCTCTTCCAAAGCGGATTCGCCGAGAGAGTTCTCACCCTTGGGGCGAATGTTGTCCAAGCTGTACATGAGGTACGTCGGGTAGCTGAGGAAGGTCAAGGAGATGGCGAAGTAGAGACCAATACGCTCCTGAAATTAATTTAAGTCAAGACACTTAATTTTAATATGACAGAACGTGTCCCGACTCAATGGCTTTATATATATTGCTAAGTAAACTTAAACTTACAGGGACGCTCATCCAGCGCATCGGCGGGACGGATTCGATACCCTTGTGGACGCCACGGAAGGCTTGGGCGCCAGATTGACGGGCAACGACAAGACGGCCAGCGGACAAGAGAGCGCGGTTCATTGTCGATCTGTAACGGATTTATTGATAAAAGTTAAGTCTGAAAAACACAGGCAATGCGTTCACGCAATGTAAACCAAAAGACGCGCCAGCCACAGCCTATGAACTCATAAAATAACACATTGAATGCAAAAACGGCATGTAAAAATGATAATGGATGAAACGTGATTTTCGCAGTGCAAAGCAGACTTGACACATAGCTGCGACCCGCGTTCTCAAAGCACCCCCCAGCAAGTTGTCGTGGCAAGACCACATCAACGCTCTTCATACACGCAAGATGGAACATCATTCGGTTAGTCATAGCCGTTACTCTTTTTCGATATATTAGTTAAAGTGTCGATTTAAATTAAATGAAAGTTATTTCTCTTTGTTTCTTCAGAAAAAATATATCAATAGAGTGTTACATTTTGTTTTCATAATTTAGTAAATATGGTTATTCTTAATTAAACAACCGTCTTACCCACAACTTAATATAATTTAAAAACTTCAAATAAGCTAAATCAGTCAAAGTAAATTACACTATGATACTTGTATAACAAGCGCTTTGTATTTGGTCAAATTTATATTGTCTCGTGTAATAATAAAAGCTGCGTTGCACACTTTTGCTTTTGCACTGCGCATCATGAAATACAATGCTAGTCTTTACTGTCTTTAAAATTTTATTTAGTAAAGCAATTTTGGTTTAATCATTGGGAATAGTAGAACTGAGCAACATGCAAAATAATAGGATTTTAAGCTTCCGGTTAACTATACTTAACAATAGTAAAGATAAATACACGATGCTACTACAGTAAGTAATGAAGTAACTTGTGGCATAACGAAACCAGATGAATTGCAAAAATCACCGACGCAACAGCACACGTAATCTGTGGTTCCATCAGAGCTGTATGTAATCGGTGCGCATGACTGCCCCTAAAATTAACTAAATTTTGCGGAAAAGTTCAACATTAACATTTATATAGCTTACTTGAGGGCAATCGTTCATATATGCACAACCGCGATACGTTTGCCCATTATACGCATCTGCTTTCAAACAGAATTGACTCGTTGCACTGCAGTAAATTGGGACAAGATCATCGTTGTAGCACTGTGACGCATTTGCTATGACAAAGCAAAACGTTAAAATCAAAACCCCGCAGCGAATCATTGGAATGATTTCTGAAAGTGAAACGAACGGATATAAATAAGATAATGATGACACTGCCTCGGATGAGTAACCATGGCAGGAGATAATCTTGCAACCTCGAAAACCTGTCCCGAACATGGTGGCGAATAAAAACAGTCAACAGTGAGAATGGGTTACATCGCATCGATCGAGATCGGGGTTATCCCCAGATGAACTCGAACTATCTACAGGTTTTTCGACTCATCTCATCGCACGCTCACTTCACGAGAAATTGAAATGAATGGCAACAGCCTGCGGGGATCGACCAACGCCACTTATACGGCCGAACAAAGCGCAGTCCCGACGCAAAGCACACCCGGAATCCGATCGTTCAACTGTTATAACATGATTCATTTGAGAAGCACAACTTATGTTATCCTCCTTCATTGTATTCACGTTGACGGGGGTCTTCCATGCAAAAGCTACTGTTATTCAACGCGCAGAAGATGTTTGCACAAGTTGTTGTTTCATTCGACATTAAAAGATGGTATGAATCAGAGTTAGGGTTTGCCGCAGCCCTGAAGCCTTTTCAGCCAGTCATCGGCGTTTCTACCTAACCTAATATTTTGAAAGCGGGAAAAAGTAAAAAGCAAACAAAAAAACACTTTGAAATACGTGAACCGGTAATGGACCGGAAATGTCGCCACCCATGGCGAGTTCCATCAAGAAGGCACAAGCCGCGTCACAAACGCGCACTTTCCGCGGCGAGAGAACACTCTCTCTCGTCGTCAGACTGTCATTTGCTCTCTCGCGTGTTGTAACTATTGCCTGATGCATATGTAATTGTTGCTTTGTTGTATGTGATATCTCTTCACCTCCCACCATGGAGTGACTCAATAAACCTTTGGCCAAGGACCTCTATTGTGTCACTACATTTTTGGTGCATCATCGGATCGGATGCCATCCCGATCGCGCAGCAGGCAGCAGCAGTCCCCCTGGCATCATCAGCCAGTCCAGCCCGGACCCCGAGCGTCCGTCCAGTGCAGCAGTCCGGCCCGTTCGCGTTGTGCGTCCGGTGTCCGTCCAGTGCAGCAGTTCCCGAGCCCGCGTCTTTTGTGCGCGCGCGCTCGTCCAGTCCCTCCGTCCGTTTCCTTTTTTAGCACGCATCACACACTCGTTGATCGCGTCGTGTGCTCTGCATACGTGGATTAAGGGAAGCGAGGTAGCAGTGGTCATCTCGAATCAGTCATCCCGAAGACGTCGAGTATACCGGTAGCGCCAGGTTCTGTAACGGTACCGCCGTTATGGCGGCAGGACACCGCCATTGGCAGCAGAACACTGTGCGTCGAGCAGATCATCCGTCCGCAGCGACATCACCACCGTCCGCAGCGACACCCACCGTCCCCAGCGACACCCACCGTCCCCAGCGACACCCATCGTCCCCAGCGACATCACCAGTCCCCAGCGACATCACCAGTCCCGAGCGACACCTTCAATCCGCAGCGGCATCACCAGTCCGCAGCGTGTTCCGTTTGGCCCCGAGCGCCATCCCCGGCGGGGAAAGCTTACTTGCAATGAAGCATAGGCCCCGCACCCACATACCCATTCAGCCGTCCTACCATCTGCTCCGCCTTTACCATGCCGATATTAGCTACTACATTACACCGACTGACCCCAATCTCCATCAACTGCTCACCTTCCATCCGCTACACCGATTGCCCTGCCCTGTGGCCCCCGAAGGCCCTTCTCTTCCATCGAAGTGTGTCTTCAGCATCAACCGACCATCTACTGAACATCACCGATCGCGACAACTCAATCGAACCATCGTTACGACCTGATCCAATCAACCGTTTCGACTCCAAGCATCGACCACATCCAGCAACAACTCCACCATCAACTCCAACCATGCCCCGAGGCCCCGCAGTGTCGCCACCCATGGCGAGTTCCATCAAGAAGGCACAAGCCGCGTCACAAACGCGCACTTTCCGCGGCGAGAGAACACTCTCTCTCGTCGTCAGACTGTCATTTGCTCTCTCGCGTGTTGTAACTATTGCCTGATGCATATGTAATTGTTGCTTTGTTGTATGTGATATCTCTTCACCTCCCACCATGGAGTGACTCAATAAACCTTTGGCCAAGGACCTCTATTGTGTCACTACAGGAAAGTTTGCGCACGCCGCATAATAGCAAATGGCTTTTGAACTGATCGTTCAGTTGACTTAAGTCGAAGTGCATTATTTAACTGTTGTAAATAGTCAACAAAAAGCTATATATTTGAATGAACTATTTATCTATTTATTTAGTTAACAACAATAAGTTTGTATGATACAATTTTTTATTTATTTTTTAAACACATAACCGCAACTATTTCGTAACTACAGGATGTGACAGAAATACTTTGACAAACATTTTTTACAGTAATTACCAAGGCACTTTAAAGTTAACTGCTCTATAAAAATAAATTGATAGCTTATCTATTTGACGGTGTTATGTACAGACTGTTTTAGTTTAGGGATGGAGACATCGACTACACCTTGTGAGTAGACGTTATATTTCATATTTTACGCTAAAACCATAAAAATATTAATTGTATCACAGAATCGGTTCAGAATCATTACCAAATGCGCATTCTGATAACTATGAAAAATGATTGAGGTGCTAAGAGTCTGCTTAGTAAATTAGGTCAACCTGGCGGATGCCCTTCGGTTGAAGAAACAATTGTGAACATGACACCTTACCCCGTTCCACATGGGCAAAGTTTTGAGAAGCGTATCAGCATTTTTAACCTCTTTAAACAATGTTATCTTGGAACCGTTTGGGCATAACGTCGTTAAAATGTATACGCTATCGATATTGTTTTGCTGGGTAACTAAATTTAAGGTAGTTATAGTGAAAAATGTATGTCAACGTATTTCTGTAATACTTGCAACTGTACATCTTCCTTCGTTCAAAAAGTTCACATTGCGTTGTTTTCGAAACTTGAATGACCACCAAGTTGTAGCTGAGTATAGAAGTGACACCATTGAGTCCTAAAGCAATTATGAGCACAAGAAGCGCAACGAAGATAGTCCACACTCAGCGCATCGCCGAAAACTTTGTGAGCAGTTCATTTGTAGTGTAAAAACAAACGAGAAATCCCGACTTTTGCATTAAGAACCTTCATGAGCGGGTCCACTTGTCGTTTACTCACGGTGTATGTAAACGGAGCTTCAATTTTTCAGACGAGCTTACCCCAAAAGAATTGGAACAAAGTGCCGCGCCCGGTCAGCTGGCCGAGATTTAATACGGGCCCTTCGGCGACAAAATTATGCCGTCGTCGACTTCCTCTGCATTGCGGCTCTCCTGAAAGAGCGCCAATATTGGCAACACGCTTTTCACATATGTAGGAGCATCTACCGTTATATTGGCAATACACTCTGTTTATGGGCTCCGTGTCGAAGAAACATGCCTTTTTCGAATGCTTTGCAACACATGGAACCATCCAGCAACCCCTCTAACGCCACCTCCGGGTCGTTCATTTAATCTTCAGCCCGCGGCATCGCGCATAAGCGATTGACTTTTTTGGACCAAGAGAGGGCATCGGGAACGGCATTACGGTCTCCCGTCGAGCATCATTAGCTCAGCTACCACAAAATTCAGGCGCGAGGGCGGGAATCAATGAATTGTTTTGAAAATTTTCATCCGGTTTCGTGCCCAAATAGGTTCAATTCCGTTCTCCCGCATATGCACTACGCCTTTTTGCGTTCAGACGTACTTCAAAGAGGATCCCTCCCCGCTACCATTCATCCATCACTTTTCGGCAATCGTTCAGGCGGATATGTCCAAGGTTGCCTCAATCATTTTACATCCCCGAACACCTTTTTCGTGCCAGACTGGTATTTCGAGTTAAACTATTATGAATAACGCGCCAGATTGAATAATCTTCGACTTTGCGTCACAAGTGTTCCACTTTCTTCTCAATTTTCAAGTGTTGTTTTTAGGAAGCAGATCCGTGTTAATTCAGTTAGGTCGTTAACGCTCATATTGCTGCCAGTATTACCCATCCCACCCTTGTGAGCATATGAAATAAAGTTAAGTGTATTCATTTTCTGTCACCCGTCCGGACAGCTGGTGGTGGATGCATGAAGGCTAACACGAATCGCATCTTCCTGCAGTTCACGCCGAGCCAACACTGATTATATTGCATTTTCTTCAGTATTTTCGTAGTTTTTCATGCTGCTGTTTCTATATTCATTGTGTCTGTGAAAAGAGACAATTTGTATTTGGACTCGGAGGTATTAGAGGCCCTTTTTCCTCTGTCTCCAAATTTTATTTTTCACGCATCAACGCATTCTATCGTCACACCATCACCGTGTTCCCGGCACATCAACCATGTGTTGCTTCATCAACTCCAGTTTCGGTTCCCTAGATAGGCGAACGTAAGTACTTTTTCAATTTTTTTTCTAATTTTGGGGTTGGTCCATGATGCCAAGTAGTCTAACGGTCATTTCCATTGTTCTGTCCCGAACAAGCCCCATGTGTTGAGGCATTGCTTTTTTCCATTCATTTCGTAGTAACTTCGTACCACCGCGCTTCTTTAAGCTACACCAGCGGTTTCGTACACGCCTTCGTGGTCGGATCTATTTGCGTAAACATTGAACTGTCCCGAAGGTACCTAGACTATCGACCCCTATAATTACTTGTGTCGACACGAAAAGATTTCATCTGATTTCTGTGAGGTTAAATCAAAAACGATGTCAGAAGTTACGACACATAATACTCAGTAAGTTTTATGTTATTGTTTTGCGATAAACTAACCGCAAAGCAGCTGTTTCGGCGGATGTGCTTGAGCCAGCAAGGAGCTTGTCCTCTTTTCGAACCCGCAATGCCTCAGCTTGTCGATTGATGCCTTAATTAGTGTCCGCAGGCCAGTCTCTCAATAAAATTTGACTGTCTCTTGAAAAATGACACAATGCGCGAACGAGTGCATGACGGATCCAATAACATGGAACGAGTCACTTGACAGTTTGATTGAATAATTATGTCCGTATTGAGATTTCGCTATACGAGGATTACTTTTTACTTCCATTGACAGATCAATCCAATTTCATACAACTGCAGACGGGTAAATGGATTGTGTTTTCCTGCCAGAAGTTTTTTCACCCCTTTTTGATGCATTTAACGCTCGCTCAAATTGACTTCAAAACAAGTTTGTCCCAAAGATGGGAGTTGCGATACTCCAGGCAATCCAGTAAAATCTTTCGTACAGTGGTTTCCGACCCCAAGTGTGGTTATTTTTGGTCGAAAATCATACATGTCTTCCAATCTGAGAACGTTCCATGATACACCCTGGCATACAAAAACAAATTTCTGGTGACGGCACACCCCTGATGTGATTACCCTTAACGGAATAACAATACTTTCATGTCAAATGGCAAATAGTGACCCTGTATCAGTTGGGCCTCCAACGGTCGCGACAAAATGGTAATTCTGAGGGCGACATTTTCTTTCAATAGGTCTAAAGCACCATTTTGGGGTCGTTCAAAGGAAAATGGGTTTGGCTTTATACTTAGATTTCCTCGCTTAACAACGTCATTGATTCGAACGTAGATCAAGCTAGCAGGTCGAAAGGCGCTCTCGAATGATTTACAGTTTTGCCTGTCGGCGTTTTCGGCGTCACTACTTGATTTACGGGTTGTATAAGAGGCTATGGACTAATCGCGCCAGATTGAAACGTGCTCCGACAAAGTATTGAAGGCTTTTGTTGCCTATTTCCGTTAGCTCGCATCCAACATGTCAAAGCCGCAAGACAGCAGCTGCCAAGTGCACATGGCCACTGCAACATGTGGGCATGAGGGCCCACTTTCGATATTCCCAGACTTTTTAAAGATAACCTGTCACTATTGTGTTTTTGTTTGTTGTTTTTGCGGCACATGACCTCACGTAGGTAACATACCTGCGGCGGGGTTTGAGCAACAGCCGACGGCGACCAGCGTGTCGTCACAGGCAGGATGTGCGCACGAGTCGTCAGTTAACTGCCGTCGGCGGTGCGTACCCAAACCATGGAGAAAACACAAATGTTATTTGAACTGACGCGCAGAAACCCTCACCCAAGTTTAACCGAATCTAAGCGCACCGCAACGGTTCCGATGAGGCAAAGGATACTCGGATACACACTTGAGAGAACTTGAACTTTCATGTTGTGAAAAGTCGACAACGAAAAAGAGGAAAATCGTTTGCAAAAGGCGCTTTTTTGTTTTGTTGTTACTTTGGCGGGCGGCCAGGCGCGGTGTCGTCTGTCTGCGAAAAATAGCTAATTCCGGACACACGTTGCTGCATTTCCATTTTTGCTCATGCTTTTGTTTCAACCTGCACCGCACTTTCCCCGACATTTACTAAACGTAATCACAAATTTCAGCAAGCGTTTGAGAATGAAAGCCGGTATCTCCCGCCTGTACGAGCTTCAACCCGATCCCTACGATTGTAGCCAACGGCGATACCTGCGCATTTGCCTGTTCCGTGATGTCCGAAACGCTGTCGAGTTGCGGAAGCTGTTGCGTACGGGTGAAATCGATGCCGCCTTCATCAGGGCTGAAATGGTATGTTTCGTTTTTAAGGGCTGGCATTTGTTTAGTATATTAAAAGTCATCAATATTTCCAGATCCTCGAGCCTTTCATCCTGCTTGCTGCTGCCAATCGCGCTGTCCATCAAGCTGCCCACAACCGGATGTTCACCCGATCACTTTCGGCAGAACTGATCTATTCCCTCTCGCCTCATCGTAACGTAAGTTTATCCCATTGTTTATATATAAAAAGTGTCAATCACGTTGCATAAAATATACAAATCTGTTTCAGATATCTGATTCGCTAAATACCTTCGGCATCGCAGAAAACAGCAAGGACCTTATCGTAGCGGTGTTTGATGACACAAAGGGCGACAAAATGATCAAACTGGCCAAGAAGATTGAAGGCAATCCCGAGCCGTTGGTCCATCTTCGCGACTGCTGCGATCTCGGTCTTATTGAGAAGGTTAGTGTGTCCATATGGTCGTCATATGCAACTTTCAATTCCCACATTTTAGGTGTACGAAACGACGACTCCGGATAATGCTGGTGAAACTCTCTCGGATTGCATTGTCACCCGAATTCTGTCCAAGGACGTCGTCCGATGATAGCTACATGTGCATCAACAACATCGGATTCGCATCCTGGGTCATTTCATTCACCGCGTTCACTCTGACGATCCAAACATTGTTTTCACTTTCGCCCTATCAGTTATGATTTCATTTGTTTGGAGAATGTCAAATGGTGTTTACTGCTTTGTCAAAATTGCTTTGTTTTGTCCACTTTATCTTTCATCCGGTTTACGTTCAGTTTATAAATTTAATTACTTATTGGATTTGTTAATTGCGCATGTGACTCAACACACTGAAAAGTTAATCACATTTAGAAGGAAGTCGCTTCGAAAAGGCTTCATCTCGTATTGAAAGCATGCTTAACAAATGCATTGGTTCGCGAAACTCGCTCAGGTTTGCAGGGAACAACCGACCACAGCAGGGGACAAAGTTTGTCGATACAGACTGTTCCCTCGCGTGCGGCGTTGTTTGTGTGTTTGCGTGGCGATTTTGCAGAGCGCCGTTTTGCTCTTTTTGAGATGCTTTTCACCATGTTTAGTTTACATTCAACCCGCCAACAATAAGCCACCCTCTCCGGTATGACTACCATCCAAAGCCATCATGTTTATGTATTGATTGCCGTTAGGCAAATGGGTTTTTAAGCTCTCTTCGTCTCGTCTTTTTTCTTCGATGTCGCGAGTCTCGGTTTAGCGTGTTTCATTTCTCCGTTTTATATATTACATTTTTCAGAACATGGGCGATGTCACCACATCTGCCGGCGACCGCAAGTCATTCCTGACTTGGCGTGTTGAACCTCGAGCAGGCCCCAAAGAACATCAGCAAGTTTCGAGCCGCAGTTTCGACACCGTCCCGATGCTTCCCTCCGATGTTCTTGCCAGCGGCGGTGATAGTGCGCTGGCGATGAATCCTGTTGTTAAAAACGCTCTCCTCAACCCGTTCGTGCCAGTCGGCATGCTTGCTACCGTCGGCTGCCTATGTGGTGAGTTTGCATTGGTTTTTGTACAAAAACGTTTTGAATTGGAGGTTTTTAGGCATGTTCAAGGCTACTCTGAATAGAAACCAGTATCGAGCCCAGCTTTATATGCGAGGTCGTGTTGGTGCACAGTTTTTCACGGTGTGTGTCCTCGTCGGAGGTGCTCTTTGGCTCGGTTTTAACCCTGGTGGCTTGGGTAACTTGCCTGGTGCCGTGCCCAACTCGCAGGATTCCTTGACGAAGCGTATCCTCAACCGAGATTAAGCCTTTGATTAGCTTCCGTGTACATCAATATTTGTTTCTGTTACTTATTTGGTGCTTAGACGCAACTTTAGATGACCCCCACCTACAAGAATAAATATATTCCAAGGGTTAGCACTGGGATTGACGTTATCAAACGGTTTGTACCCGTTATTATATATTACTTGTACAGTTAAACCGTACCTGATCGTACTTTTAGATAACGCGAGCTATTCCTTTCCTCTCCCCTGCCTCCGAAATCTGGTGTCACCAACCCGAGTGGCTTCTTATTGTCATTGCCATGTGTGTCGTTTATACCGTGTGACCTTGATCCGCTCCAAGCGTCGGAGTTTTGCTTTGTGCGACCACTTCGCCCACCCTGTACGATATCGATTCGTCTGTGTTACATCCGCAAAACCATTTTGGCGGGCAACCAAAAGTTCCATTTCGCTGGATTGTAGTCGGGCACTTGCGGAGTAGCTCACCTCATTGAGTCCCTATGTGGGGAGATGCATTTCCGCGGCTTATAGAAAAATATGCGCGGCATTGGAGCCACTAATTCTACTCGTCGTTGTAGGGTTTATTTATATTTTTGGCCTTTTGTTGGATTGACGGAAGTCGGCTTTCCGACATTCATCCGCACCGGATTTTGTTGGGTTTCGGCCGCTTTCCGTGGCAAAAATCATTTTTCATTGAGGTCTTCGCATGTATTATCATTTCTCACTCCAACGCTCTGGGTCACACGCCTTGCCTGTTGTCAGCGCTTATTTCCCGTTTTAGCGCCACAGGCCCTTTACCTAGCCCTCCTTGATAAACAGTAACCTTTTGATGCTGTTCTTTGCGGTTAAAAAGGATTTTTTGTTCGCGTTGCGCGGATTTTTTATGTGACGAATGCACTTTTTTGTGCTCTTCAACGTACGGAGCTTTCTTTACCACATGCGGTTAGTTGCTCCCTTTTTGAGTTGTAGAACCTCCGCCGCGCTTCCACAAATACTTATTCTATTCCGGAGGCGAGCGATCATGCTCATAAAGTCTATAGTTTGCCTTTATACCGGAATCAGACCGAGTCAGGAAACCATTGTACGTGGCACACAAGCAATTGCCCCCAGGTCTAGTTTCTTTATTGTGCGATTATTTCATCATTATTGTGTTTCGCGCGTTGTTCCGTGGCTACTAAAAAGTATAACTAACATACACGCTCACGCCTTTGAAGAGTCAAACATACGCACGTCGTGCGCTCTCGGCTTTAACGCACCGCGTAGCCCCTTGCTGTGGTGGCCCCCGCAGTTCGAACGGGGCTACACGTCAATGCTTGAATAGTTTTTGCTCTGTTGTGGTTGCGACTGTCGAGCTATCGCTCCGTGTTTGAACTTTCTTTAATTGTACTCCTTTGTGATCGATCAATAGGTTTAACGCGTTTACGAGCGAGACTTCCCGCTGGCAATGGTCGCGGTTTTCAACTGTTTTATAGCTTTGTTCTCATGCCTGCTTAACAGCATCGAGGTTAGTTCTCATCCATGTCAATGGTTTTTACATAATTTATAATGACTGTGCTTGTCCTGTTGGCTTTCATACCCCGCTACGGGTGCTCTTTTTTTTATCGCTGTCTTCCTTGATATTGAGCCGTGTCTAAGGCCCTTAGTGACTCCCCTGGTTTCCCTCAGATGGCAACCGTTGAAGTGTTTTTGCGTGATTGCCTAGAGAGCATGAATTTTGCTAACTGTCTCATCTAAAAGCTTTTTACATAAATGTGATGGTCTCGCTAGGTTTTCGCTAGCACTAGAGCAATTGAAACATTGCTTATATGGACCCCATTGAACCGCTGGAACTCAAGTCATGTCCGACGCTCAGACGAACATTTTTCTCCGTTTACCACTTTGTACTTCAATGGGGTTCGTCGTTTGGTTTTATACTGCTAGTTGTCCCCAACGTTTATTTTTTTGTGCTATTGCCGCCGACTCGGCCACTCTGTTTGAAACGTTGTAATATGGGAAGCGCACGTTCTGTCTGGCCATTCGAAACCAAGCCTCGAGGCTACCAGATACTGTTTTCATACCTATACATGTTTGTTATGCCCATTACTTTTGTACCGCCTTAATTTTTTGTCTCACCTGTATTTACTGATATGATCCACAAGGGTTGTTGACACTGTTAAGTTTTGAGACGACCCTAGTTTGTTTTTGTCACCACCGATAGCGGTTGCGTGGCCGCCGTACTTTTCACATTCTGACTCAGCTTCGATCGTGACATCATGGGCTCGTTTCCCCCCAACCATGCTATCATCTGAGTCAATGTGGACCAACGAGAAAATGTATTATTTAAGATTTCACCCCACCGTGTGTCGTGAATTTTCCAATTATTTCCTATCCCCTCTTTCTCTTGAATGATCTACGTGTAGGCGTGAGACTGTGAATCTATCCCTTATTCCGAAACAAAATTTCAGCTTCACAGCGTGCACCGACAGTCAGCAGGACTGACTTTCCGGCGACTTAATTGCCTTCACCTCACTAGTTTACGACAATGCGCGAGTACAAGATTGTCGTCCTTGGTAGCGGTGGCGTCGGAAAGAGCGCATTGGTATGTTTTTCACGTTTCCCAATACATTAACTGGCGTGATTACCACACATTACCATTTTTCAGACCGTCCAATTCGTCCAAGGCATCTTTGTCGAAAAGTACGATCCCACGATAGAAGACAGTTACCGAAAGCAAGTCGAAGTCGATGGCCAACAATGCATGCTCGAAATTCTGGATACCGCTGGCACTGAACAGTTTACCGCTATGCGTGATTTATACATGAAAAATGGACAAGGTTTCGTGTTAGTGTATTCCATAACAGCTCAATCGACCTTCAATGACTTGATGGATTTGCGTGAACAGATTCTGCGTGTCAAGGATACAGATGATGTATGTTTTATCAACTTTAGATTTGATTAAGTTACTCAAATTTACCATTTTAGGTGCCAATGATCCTTGTTGGTAACAAGTGCGATTTGGAAGAAGAGCGCGTTGTTGGTAAAGATCAGGGACAGAATCTTGCAAGACAGTTTAACAGCGCATTCCTGGAAACATCCGCAAAAGCAAAAATTAACGTTCACGAGGTACGGTAGTTAAAACCATCGTAAATACAGTTTGTGATGACTCATTTTTCAGGTCTTCTACGATTTAGTACGACAAATAAACCGCCGCTATCCCGAGTCCGGACGCCGACAAGGTTCCTCGAAAAAGTGCTGTCGGTGCACGATAATGTGATGTGTTATTCCGATTTCCCTTAATCCCGCATATTAACCTTGGCATTGTGCTTAATCCTTTATGCACGTATAGCGCTTTTGTTTCTCTATGCCTGCCATTACCATATCGGCTAACCGTTCCCAACATACCCCTAATTAGAGTGAGATTTGAATGCTCTTTTTTCAAGTCAAACCTAAGCACGAGTGCCTCGAGCGTGTAACATTTTTAAGCCGAACTCTCTTCTTTTGCTTACTTTTTTGATATTATATACATAGAGTGTATGTTTTATTCCTTATCATTTTAACACGCGGACGAATTCTCTATTTTATACATTTTTTGAATTGGCTATTACTTTTTCGCTGTCACTGTTTTGGTAAAGTTCAGGGGTGACAACACAATGGATGTCTTCTACTGATCGTTGTTGCCCCTTTGTCTGACTGTGATTATACCACTGTTTACCCACATTTGCTGTTTTTTGCTTTCAATGAATGACTTAACTTATTGTTTTATCTTTCTTTTACATTTGATGTATGTTTACACAGTGGATAAACCTTTACACGATTTATTGGTCAAGTTTTTTATTGGGTGGAAATGGGGTGCGCCGGAAGTACTGATAAGGATCGTAAAAAAATTCTTGTGTTTGCTCATTAATCTGCAAAACGCATCGATGACGTGCTGTCGTCAAACATAGAACAAAAGAAGACGATGATGATTAGCCGGAAGCTAAACGTGTGCCGACAGGTCGTTTGCGGCTATTAAGCTTAAAATACCTCCAAGGAACTTATCACCGAACGTATTCCCGGCTTGACTTTTTTCGATCGCCAGCTCGACCGGCATGCTTGGAATGTGGCCGGTGACGCAAATCCGGCGCCGGCTGAGCGGAAACAACAATAGTTCAAGCGGTGATTTGGCAGGTGTGGTTGTCCAGGATGCCTGATGGCAATTGGCAAAAGGAAACGTGAACCTCCCCTAGGGTTGCAGCAGGTTATTTTGAGCGTTCTTTCCGAAGTGTATTTTGAACCAAAGGCAGTTTTTTAAGTCACGGGTCAATCAGATGGTCGCAACTTTTGAATGCGTTTGTCAAAACATTCATTTGTTCACACCATTCAGGATGAGGCTCCTTTGCGGCGGTAATTGAGTCAGTTGTCAAAGGAACTGCGTTCGTTTAAGGCACAAATTGCTTGATCAAACAATCGGATTATGTTTAGTTTAGACTAAAGGTCTTACATTATGTGATTGAGCGCCAAAACCTCGCGCTGAAATTTGGTTACAAAGGGTTGTATGAAAGAGAATTGGAACGAACGTTGTAATTTTGCAGGCTTTTGTCCTGTCGCCATTATGATGCGCGGCTGTCTATCTAAAGTCTAAAGAAAAAAAGGTTGATTGACCAATTGCTGCCCGCGAAGCCCTATGGTGTCTTTTTCTGCAGAAGTCAAAACTGATTTATTCTCATGATGGGTAGAGTGGACGCGATACTAAGCCGCAACTTATCAATAAAGAAAGATAGACGATGAACCGAAACGTCACTACATTCTGATGGCTTCGCGTTTTTAGGGGCCGAGTTTCCGCCTTTGAAATCGTCGGGCCTTCTTTTTCAGTTGCCGTTCATCGGTGAATCGGAACGACTTTCCCCATTGACGAGAGCCCAGATGGTGTCGCTTGCCAATACCACACCTTTTTTGATCTGCCACCGACGGTCGTTATTCATGGCGCCAAACGGCTACATCACAGAAGGCCGACCCGTGTATTTCCATCGCTCCCTTCACGAAGTGAGGCAAAACAGTGCTATTGTGCGCCCTAAAGGGACGCCAAGCTTTTGACGGTGATGTGTTTTCCTCTGAGCTGTTGCTTTATGGTCACCAAAAAAACGGAGCAGTTCGATGCGCTAGTGCTGGCAGCAGTTGAGGGGCAGACGAGGCTTGTCCTGGCTGTTGTCGACGCGCCCCCGACGGCAAATCAGTCAAAACTTCGAGCGTCGCATTCCACGCATTCCCGAGGCCCTCGGCCGTTTGTGCCCGCCCTGTCGGTTGAGGCAAAATAACTGTTACCCGCGGATAAGATGGAAACGTTTCATCTGATCGACATATTTCCTCGACTTGCACCTAATAGGCGTTTTTTCGAGGTTTTATGACGAACCATAGTTCTAGTTTTGCAGAATTGAACTAACTTTTTGCCGTTAACTTTTATGTAAAAGAATATTCGCGTCCTCCAAGCATCCTTGAAATTTGAACGCATTAACTATGTTCGAATTGTAGGCGTGTCAAGCGTTCGAGTTATAAGAAAGTACTAGATTGTTAGTAAATGATGCATTTTTAGACGTGCTGCTACATCCCCATGGCCGTCTTTTTCACTTTTTCCTTGTTTCTCACTTTCCTCTTATATACGGTAGAATGTGCAACAACTATTCAAATTGAGCGTGTTCCACACCTCAATCTCGACGATGGCGTCGAGCATGCTATTAGACTTACTAAAGGACAATCCTCTATGTGAGCTATTTTTACCATTTTATTACTGAGTTTGTCATTACAAGTCTCGTTTAGATTTTATTTCCACTTTCCTGAAAGAAAGTTGCCTCTTTTTATGCATGTTACGCCGTGTGGGGCTCAAGTTTATTGGCGTTTGTACGCACCAAATCACCAAGGTAGGTTCACAAAGGTTGTAAAATCGCAACATACTCGTAAAGTTCAATACTTAAAACTCCCTTTGACAAACAACTTTACGCTTGTAATTAAGTTTGGGTTTAACCTTTGTAAAGTTTGATGTACTACTTACTAACTTTGAACCTGACGCTAAAAAGATACTTTTTCAGCGTATCAACCACCGAATGTACATCCTAATTCATACCAATTCAACGACCTGTTGCATGTTCGAATTCCGCCATTGGTCGACTTTCCTCATCCTGTTGAAAACGATCGTATGGTGCTTCTTGGCGGCCAAGCCGATGAACGACGAATGCATTATTTTAACAACGCCATTGACGCAGGTTAGTGAAACTGAATATGCATAAATCGTACATACTTAAAGGCATATTTTAAAAGTCGGGGGACGCATATTGATGACTTTTAAACTTAACAAAATGAGGGTCGGTTCTTTCTTTACTCCATTTTCAAAAGTTTTACAACGAATGAGTCCCACGGGAAAAGTGAGCTTCCTTTTGTTTCCTTACTTTTTTAGACTGACGCAAGCTAAACATGGCATAGCCGTAGCTAGAAATTTTTACGAAAAAAACTGCGATGCCTTCATAAGATAAAAAATGATTGTATGCTCTTCTTTTTGTCATTGCTTGTTTCCGGATAGAAAAGTTGAAAGCTAGACTGCAGGAAGCAAAAATTACAGCATGTCGTTTACCTGCAATCATTACTATGCATATTAGCAATCAATCAAGTTTTATGGAAAACAAGTAAAATGCGCTTTTGCAGATTTTGTGATGCTCAATCTGAGTGCAGTTGAAGACACTACCGTTCGAGTATTCATGACAACGTCACAGACACTGTTGGAGAAACAATACCCCCCATTGCCAAGAAACAGTGTGATGGAGCATGATATTTACAACGATCATGATCATTTCCTACTGTACAATATTCGCTTCCGATGGCAAATTCCTAAGATTATTCAACAGATGAATGATTTGAGCCAAACCCTGAACAGGTACAAATATTGCATTTTGTTGACGAAAACACCACTTTACACCATGTGTCCGGGAAAGAATGTCATCAATGAAGCCGAACACTGCGTTAATCAAACCACTAATGAAGTGGTTGTAAAAAAACTCAAGTCCCGTGGACAGCTTTATGCCACACTTTTCATCCGAGATGCGTTCAGCCAAAGTACATCTGCTTTGAGACCGATCGAAATCAAACTTCCCATTGATCCTATTGACGAGGAGATCAATCTTCGCAAACGGCTGATTCGCAAGGAGGATGAGATTACTGTAAACCAGCTGCATGATGGCGTCGTTGATGAATGGGTCATGCCGCCGATTCGACACGATATTCGTAATTATGATTTTGTTGTACCGAAAAGCGCGAACCCTGTGCATGTTCAAGTGGTCGTTCGAGTGTGTGCCGGTAGCGTCGAGATTCGCATTGACAAGAACGGCCGTCGAATTAAATCTTTTAGCCATGTTTCTGGCAGTACTCGTCGGTAAGTGCTTTGTATTACTTTTTGTTCACTTTTAAAGGAACGTTTTTGCAGCTTTGTTATTCTGAATAACAATGATGAAGTTATTCGCATTCAAATTCTGAACCACAGAAACAAGCCTAGCGCTTTCGACATCTGGGCTAGTACTCATCCTGAACTAAATCCGTTCCCTCAATTGCCGGATGACGCAAAGTATGTTGATACATTGTGAAAAATTGTTTTATCATCTATAAACTTTTTCCTTTTAGTTTGCATGCACAGAGTGGAAAATGCAACAGTGCTGATCTCCAATTCTACCGCGTACCCGATGTTCATGTCGCTTACTGCCTTTACATGGAACGTGTCAACTTCCAAAGCATTATGTACACAAAATCATTGAATGCTTCCGAACAATGCTGGCCATCAAGATCTCCCGGTGAATTGGTCACCTGCTTTGAGGAAGATCGTGATGCCGATACAGAACGGGCAAAAGAAGAACTGATCCACATGACTGTCCCCGATCTAAGGCCTGACACTACTTATCGCTTTGTACTCACTGTCATTTCCATGGGAAAGCCGTATCCGCGCGAGCTAAAGTACAAATCGCAATCCGTGAAAACCGCTGCCGCTTGCTGAATTTAATTATCTGATGGTGATGCCTTTAACTAAGACAATATCATTAACTTAACTTTACACTTCTTAGTCAAACTAGTATTCACAAATTGATTTTAATTATCAACTCCGATTGATCTCGATCTGACTGTATTTCTCAGTGATTCATCCAATTTCTCTTTTTTTGCGTGTTCTCGGTATCCGCTCGAAGCGCAATCCACGATCTTTAATGTACTATAATTATGTGGTTAGTAGGTGGCTTAACTTGTGCCTCAGATATACCGTTGTATTAGAAAAAGTGGTATTATAAATATTGAATGTACTATAAACAGTGTAACATTGTATTAAATTTGACAAACCGCAAAACAGTCCCTTTCCGGAAAGCCTTGAATTCCCGAGGTGACCCTGGGTGACACCAAAGCAAGAAGTTCACTGAAAATAGGCAGGTTCAGATTCGAAAAAAATCTGGCGCAATCTTAAATGCTCGAAATTAGGTCACACAATGCACCAGAGTTGCAGTTGCTAACCGTTATCGACCCTCCGTCATTCCTTTCATTATTTTTTGTTCTACCTTTGTTAATTAGAAAATGAAAACGACTTGGATATTTTTGTTAATTTGCAGTTATGTTTGTAAGTGCTTTTTTGCATGGATTAATAAATTTTGACCTTTTCTTTGACCTTTCAATTTCAGCGTGTTCAAAAATAAATGAGAAACCACACTTTCAATTTGTTCCACATTTTGATCAAAGTGTTTATGATTTTATGATTCCTGAGGGAGTTACTAATGTAAGTTGTTGTTTTTTTCCAACGTTAACTGTAATTGTTTTATTTAGGCTGAATCGGTAGCCGCTATTGTACAATATTTCGGTTTATTAAACACCACTGCGCCAGAATTTAGCCTTGTTGGCGACGCGAAAAACTGGTTCAAGCTTGGCAAAGTTGGAACTGTTAAGGTTTGTTTAACTCAATGTGTGATGATTTCTTATCAGTATTGTTTCAGCAACAAAATTACAACTTGTATTCTGTGCCAATTGTTACCAAAGCCGACACTGATATCAAGTATGCGGAAACTGAAAAGGGCATCTACTCCGTCAAAGTTTCTGTATGACTGTTTATTTAAAACTGTCGTAAATTATCAGTCTTTTTTTACAGGCGGGAAAAGACGCTGTTGCTGACATCAATGTGGAAGTGCTCTCATTTGGTCCACCCGCGGCAGAGGACAAGGTCACTACAGCCAGCCCCATTAAGAAAAAGGAGTCATCACCAACCAAAATTCCGGTTGAAGAAACTACGCTGACCGATACTCGATCACGTGCTGTCGAGAAGAATGAAACGTCAAGTCTGCCCATTGAAAGCGTAATTAGTGATGGACATAAGGTCAACTCCACAGATGATGTGACATTGGTTGAAACAACGACTTCTGAATTCTTGACGACTCCATTGATTTCGAGGGATGACGAGTTCGTTACTATGGAAAAACAGACTGCACCAACTACAGAGAGTTCTATTTCTTTGACCTCTGACGATGTTAAAGATGATGATGTGACAGAAACCACAACAGAAGCTATGCTGTCGAAAGAAGCTACCATTAATGAGAATGCGGAAGACATAACATCGGAAGTTTCTAGTGATAACTCGAATGAATCAGAAAACATCACTACAACAGTTGATGCAGCTTGGGAACCTCTTGCCGTGAACCGCTTCATTGCCGAAAATCAAGCAACAATTCAACCTAGTTTTGATGAAACTACCGAAGCTATTGTCGAAGAAGTCGGTTTTCCCGAAGATAGTTCAGAAGTTACAATCGAAACACCAGTTGAGCAGGATGAAGATTTGAGTACTATCGTCGACATTTCTCTGGAAGATCTTGAAGCCAAACTTAAAGCTGAAGCTGGCGAACCTATCACAGTAACCACAACAGAATCGGCCGCCATGAAAACGTTGGAAAAGATTTTTAAAGAATTGGAGGATGAAGAAAAGGAAAAAGAAATCGAAAAGGAAGAACCTGAATTTGTTCTAACACCGGAACTTCTTGAAACCATTGATGGCAGCACGCAGCTTATTGATAACGACGAAGTATCTACAACTACAACTGCTGAACCAGACCCCGAACCTGAAGCTGGATCGTACCCCAAAATTGAATTACAATTAGTTGATTTACAAACGCAACTGCCCGTACAAGAGCTTGCTGTTACAAAAATGGTGTATCCGGAACAAGTAGTTGAAAACTTTGAAATCCGTAATGCACTTGATGACTCCGTAAGTTCCTTCTTATACCATTTATTATAATATCAAATCATTTACAGGTAAGCAAAGAAATGCTCGAGCTATCGGTAGAACCTTCAGACATCTTCGACATTACTCCTCACTACGTTCTGTCAAAAATGCCAGCAAAGATCATTGTGAAAAATCAGCACAACTTTGCCAAGAACGAGGAAACGGAAATCACAGTCCGAGCGAAATATGCTGATTATTCTAATCAAATTGAAGCTATTTTGACGCTTAGTGTGACTCCCACGGCAAAATTCGGACTGACTCCTTCATTTAATGATACTATTTATGAGTTCAATGTGCCCGAAAATAGCCGCACTGGTGACTTTGTTGGCGAATTATTTGCCGTCGATAATACGGCGAAAAATGGATCTGCTTTGATATATTCGCTCATTGGCAAAAACAGTGATTTGTAAGTTGTGTATAGATTGTTGTATGATTGTCTTAATTGTGTTTCAGATTCACCATGGATGGAGGAAAAATTGTGGTACTTTGCAACGCGAATAAGACATGCCTTGATTACGAGGAGCAGAAAGAATATTATCTTATTGCGATTGCCACTAATCTTGGTAAGCTTTGTGTTTTTGAAAAACAATAACAATTTTACTTACAGCTGGTGTTTCGAGTGATCCTGTGACAATTGTGGTTCACGTTAACGATGTTAATGACAATGCTCCACAATTGGTGCTGTCTGATCCCGTTCTGAAGATTCAAAATGGACAGTTAGAACCTTTCACGATTAAGGTTGCTGACAATGATACCACAGAAGTCAATGCTAACAGTGTTGAGTTGCAAGGATCAGCATCAAAGTTTTTGGCTGTCGAAGAAGTCGATGAAAAAACACATCGAGTTCAATTCGTTGGAGTGCCGGAAATCGGAACATATTTGTTGGACATTCTTGTTAATGATTCAAGTAATCCCGACATTGAAACATCCAAAATCAGTGTCCCTGTCGAAGTACTAAACACAAATGGAAGAGCTCGCTTTAGCCAAGCTAGATATACCCGTAGGATCAATGCTGACAAACTTCATAAAGGTATTTATTCAATATGTTCCCACTCTTTTAACTTAAACGTTTAAGGAAATCCCTTGGTACAACTTATTTTCAACGGACAACCTCTCGAAACCGTTCAATTTGTTTTCCTCAGCAAAAATCCAGGATGGTTTTCATTGGAAGATTTTGGTGGAAACATCTTTGTTGGTGATATTCCACGCAATGGTATTCCTTCCGGCGAATATTCTATCACAGTCGGTGCCCTTGACCGTCAAACCGGAAAAGTCATTGATCGAGCCGTTGTTTCGGTAGAAGTGGAGGGAGTGCAAGAATCTCGTTCAATTTTCAAAACTAAAGTATTTTCCCATGTATTCCCTCAACGTAAGTTTTTGAAATCCTTTTTTTAACTTTCAAAACAAAATTTTTAGAAGAATTGTCTAAAGACATTGTGCTAAAGCCCCTTGAAAAGGGAGAGAAGCGTCGTTTGATGATTGTTCCGGAAAGCATTAATGCATGGGGCGATCAAAGAGATAGCATTCAAGTTCCGTCTTCCATTGTTAAAGCTTCTGAAAATGCTATTGTGATTGACGCAGAACCGTTGAAATCCATTCGAGGCATTCAATTCGAAGGTGTGGCCATTGACAATCCAAATGACCGAGGTATGACACATTTATGAGTTTGAAACAACTTGTGCAAACACACAATTTTAGCGTTGTTTACGGTTTACGTATCATCAGACCCAGAAGACTACGAAAAACAACGTTTGGAAAGATCAAAGCCCCAATTCACAGCACCTTGGGTTGATGAAAATCAAGCAATTCCGGTTACACTACCGGAAGAAGCCCCACTGAACCATAATGTGTTGCATATCCGAGCATTTGATCCATCTACTGGCAAATCCATCAAAAAAATCACTGTTAACGGTGCAATGGCAGACTTCTTTAGCTACAACTATGAAAAAGGCTCACTGGTTACGAGCAAACTTATCGATTATGAAAGCCTTGATTCTGCATCTCGTGTTTTTGATCTTCAAGTTGTTGCTGAACATCCGTTATCATCAACCACAGCCAACTTGGTGGTCACTATTCAAAATATTGATGACAACGCACCTGAAATCATGCTCGCTGGAAGTCACCCAGTGCAACGTCCGTTGAATTTGCGTGTTACAGAAAACTCTGACCCCGGAAAAGTACTCATCAAGTTTATGATCCGTGATGGTGATACCGAAGTCGAGAAGCACCTCTTTGATAAGTTTACATATGCACTTAGCGGTGAAGGCGCGGCCAATTTCGAGATCCGACAGGTTTGTAATGTTATTCTTTTTTTTCTGAACGCTGAAAAATGCATTTTGCAGGGCAACAATTCGATTAATCTGGTAACTTCGTCATCGGCGAACTTGGATCGTGAGCACACAAAGGAAAATGTCGTTATGCTTCAAGTCAGTGATGAAGCTGGGAACACTGATATTTTGCCTGTGCGTTTTTGAACAAACATTTGGAAAAACAAAATCTTTCCTTTCAGATGTTTATTGAAACGGTCGACGAAAATGATAATCGCCCAATGTTGGAATCGACTTCACGATACATGCAAGCAGTTGAAAATTGGCCTATTGGCACTGTGTTGGCTCGTATCGCAGCTGTGGACAAAGACGAGGAAGATAACGGACGGCTATCGTTTGCTTTAGGAGGAGAAGCTAGCAAATGTAGGCACCATTATGCATTGAATGAATCAAGCGTAAACTTTTTTGCATATTTTAGTCATTGCGATTCATCCTGACTCTGGCACAATAAGGACAATTGCGTCATTGCATGGTTTAGCCGCCGCGGAACCGTACAGATTCCAAGTCATTGTCTCTGATCATGGAACTCCGAGCTTTAGTACAACTACAGACTTTGACATTCGAATTGTTGAAGCATTCAATGCTGGCGACAAGGATGAACAGGGAATTAGGTTTAGTGCTCCTGCTACAGACTTTGTATTAGTTGTCCCTGAGGTTTGTGTCGTGACCTCAAAATAACTTATTACACGTTCACAATTCTGTAGGACACCCCAAGTAATGCAAGACTCCTCACAGCAAAAGCTCAATCAAGCCAACCTGCTGATTCACATGAAAGAAACATTCGATACTCACTTGAGGTGAGGACATATCTAAAGTAAAGAAGTTCAAGAACACCCTTACAGCCTGTAACCTCTACTGACGACGGCTGGCTTAACATTAATCCAACAAATGGCGACGTTTTTGCTCAATCAACGTTTGACTACGAAAAACAGAAGTTTATTTCGGTACGTTATGTTAAATTCTTTTTATCACTGAGGGTTCAAACAAAAGCCGCGACAAAGTCACAAAAACTTTATTTGAAGAGATGTTTGCGGCTGACAAGGCAATGAGTTCTTTGGACGCACAACAACGATCCGTAGAATAAATAATATCACGTTTAGCTGACGCCCCTCATTCCGGGGCCTGATCGCTTAAATTCGAAAAGAAAGCGCCGCATACCGAGCGCGGTGACATTTGTTGATTTTATTTTTTCATTTCCGTATGTTTCAAAATATTATTCATTACATTATTTTTGCACTGTGTATGATTCGTGGTTTTCGTCGTTGTGGGAACATTTGTCTTTAAATCACCAATTTCAAGGGCGTTGTATGTTCACTACCGTTCTTACTGCCGTTGTTGACACTCCAGTTTCAAACAGTTTTTCGTTCACCCCCGCTTTTAGATTTATATTCATCAAAATGAGGTGTACATTTATTTTTGCTTTTCTATATGTCTCTCTAGGGTCGTATTTGCGCAAGACTATGCATGAAAGTGTAAAAAGTACAGGTACCGTTGTCAAACAATGCTTGAGGTAGTCGAACTGCACAGCCCACATTTATAGTTCGCTGTACATTTCCTCATGATGCCAGTAGCAATGCCTCACGCACAACTAAAGACGTGAGACGTCAAATCGGTGAGCGTGAGCTCGCTTGTCCTCGGATTTCTGCCCTGTTTTTCTGTATGGTTAATTTACTTTGCGCGTGAGTCTATCGGTTGTTTATCCGAGGAGGCTGGGAACCAACAACTTTTGCTAGCTTTTAGATTTCACTTATCTAGTGATGTGATGTTTGCTGGCTTCACTTTAGTCTCTTCAATGGTCCTTTAGCATTTTTTAAGTTCTTTTTACGTGTTTTCGCAAAACAACAACCTTGATGTGTAAAGTGATCACGTAATTTCCGGATGGTCGCCAGTGTAGAAATCGCCGTTACCACTTTATTACACCGTTTTTGGTGATTCAGAAACGCCACTTGAGATTTCCTTTGTCATGCGAGGACGTTTTCCGCATCTTTTTGACTGCAACGTTCGTTTGAGGCTCACAGTGCTTTTTTGGAGGAAAAACCTGTCAACTTTCGTAGGCCACAAGGTTTTTTCCCGGGCCGCCCTTTTCCTGTTTTTTTGAGGGCAGCCAGATTCGCGGAAAAAGATGCGTTCCGACCGTGAATTGATTTCACAGATTGTACTTTTCAGCTGCTGCTTATCGCCTTGTGCTCCGTGAAATCGAGTGATCGTAGCTACCACCCCGCTTAACACTTGCAGCCTTGTCAGCATGGCCATCAACGATGTTTTCCGTAATTTGCGCAAGAAGATTGCGGGCGGTAGAGGTAAACGCCGCGGTGAGTCGGCGAATAGCTCCCGGACGTCGTACTCGAAGCACTCAAAACCACGAACTCAAGGAAATATGTCTGCAAGCACTGTTGACTTGGGTCATCAAACGGTAGGTTGTCCCGTGAAACCTCATGTTCCGTTCTGCCACTTCATCGTTATCGTTCGGCCTTTTTGTTTTAGAACCAACCTCCAACCTCAGTCGAGATTCAGTACCGCCGAGAATCGGATCCTCATTTGCTGATCCCAAACGAGCTCGCACCTAGTGACGAGGCCATTGTTCAGGACCTGTCACCGCGTCCGTTCAGACGTAATCCTTCGAAACGTAAGCATCTGTACGCTGACGATTCTGTTTTGACCTTCAAGTCCCTTACCAAACGGAAGAGCAAGTCGGCCACCCGGGACAATATTCCTTATTATTCTGATTCTCAGCTACAGCCGCAGGACGAAGCCGTGTGGGAAAGAGAGACTTATAAGACGTTTGAAATTCCGATTGAGCGGTTAGAAGAACAATTCATGTCTACCACGACGACACATTTCCCAGTGCATGTGCACTCTACTGCTAGCCAGGTGGAACCTATGGATTTAAAGGAACGTGAAATGTTGAACTCTCCAACTGGTGAAAGTGGTTATGATTCAGGACGGCAAAGTGGTCTGGAATTGTCTATGCCCCCGTCGCAGAATGTGAGCCAATTTAGTTCACCCCTGTCATCCAACAACTCAGCAGCACAGCGACGAACTGTATTCCTTGAATCGCCTAAATCGCTTGAAGTTTTGAACGATATTGAAACAACACACAGAGTTCCCATCCTTGTGGAGAAGCCGCATGACGACATCGATATCAAGCCAGAAGGGTTATTGAAGCCAAATCTCAGAGAACTAGCTACTCGACCATACTCCAAATCGGAGCGCTACATCAAGCCGTTTGCACGATCATCAAGTGCGGATGCAGCTGTTCGCTTCCTGAAGCGTCGCGTCCGTGAAACCAAGTACATCACGGCTGTGTTCGAAGCAGCTACTGGTGGTTTGGCCGAAATGCTTGATGACGTTCTCAAAGAATTCACCCTTTGGCTGGGTGAAAAGTCTTCCCTTCTGGGCATCGCTGTCGAAATGCACTGGTCTGTGCCTGAAAAACTGCGCAGTCGTACGATGGAAATCAAGTAAGTCGCGTCACTTTGACGTCCACTTTGTCCCTCAAACTGAAGTTACCTTGAATGTTTTTCCAGACTGAAAGACAACCTGCACCAAGCTTTACGGAACAATAACCGTCGTGTGCTCAGCCTATACGAGGAATGCAGAGAACATTTACCAACCAATTTCACCGAGTCCAAAACCGAAGAAAACTGTTCACGCGATACCAGTGTCAGCGCTTTCCAGGGTAAGCCGGCTTTGGTTAACTCAAATCACCTGGATGCAGTCAACTGTCATAATCATGCACAGAGTTGACAACATTATTTTGCATGACTTGATGTTCCCTATTTTGGACGTGTTACGGGAACTACTTTTTAGGTATCTACCGGCGATTCTACCCGGAGTTGTTCTCACTACAAGACAAGAAGACCGTCAAATCTCACAGCACTTACTGGACCTTTGAAAACATTGCCGAACTTACACGCAATCTGCCCGCACCAAATCCGGGCCGATTCTTGTTCCACGGACACCCTGAACAGCTTCGTGATCGTTCAATTGTTGCCATCAATTTGGCAACACTTCGTTTGGACGATTCCGAAACTGAAACTGACATAATTGTTTAATAACCAATGGCGTACTCACTTAATAGCACTTTACTTTGATCGTTCATTTGTCTGTTTTCTGTGCCGATGCAAGTATTGATACTGGCTAATTAACTGTCACAGATATAAAACTTTTTCAAACATGTATATATACTTGGGCGCTGCAAGAACAACTTTCAAAGGTCGATAAACACTAGCTTTTATTGTGATGCTGAACAGCATGGCAAAACCAAGATCAAGTGTCACAAAATGCATGTACAATAGTAATCCAAAAGGCAAACTGTACGCGTAAATGCAGTAGGGGAAATTCTTATACAAATACTCCCCCGAAAACATGCATAACCCTTGCTAATATTGTTGGTTTTAGGTGTACTTAATTGCAACAAACGTTTACAACGAAACCCAAAATGCGTCTCGGCTTCTTAGAGTTCAAGTTCAAAATACCGATGATAATGCTCCTGAATTTGCAGTAAATTCTGATGTAAGTAAAAAAAGTAATGTTGCAACGGGAGGGATAATTACACAAACTTTGTAGAAAACTGGACTGCTAACCTTTGTCGTTGATGACACAACAGATGCCGACCAACAAAAGCAATCGGTTGGTCGCCTCGTGGCCTTTGACGCTGATGCTGCTCCATTCAATGACATTTACTACTATTTGGTACCTGCATGTGCGCATTCATGTTTTTACGATCAAAAATGCAACATTTAAATCAAGTACTTTTAGGCAACCCAGAAACCAGCCATTATGACATTGATCAAAAATCAGGTGAAATTTTCCAACTAAAAACAGCTGGGAATGATACGAAAGAGCTTCAAACACTGTGTGCGCTAGCAAGGTCAGTTGACCAAAGTCAATAAAACTTTACAAATAGAAATTGCAGTTCGGATCCTAATTTATCTGCGGATGCCCTTAGAACCATTGACATGACTGCCATTAATGGAAGCTTCATTAAGTTTGCAGTTCGACAACTGTCGAATATGATTCAGTCAGAGATGGAACACAAATCTGTTCCGTTTGCAGCCAATAATACGGTTGTTATTATTGGTAAGTATAACACTTACGGGCAATGTCATACCCCAACAAGTTTTAGACTCATCCGCAAAGGAATACAATATACCGCTTGACTTTTTATCTACAAATGAATCATCCGAATACCTGTACAAACTCGAAAACGTCAATTTTTATCCGTAGGTGTACTTGAAATTAAGGGTTCCGTGAAATGTTTCATTTTTAGTGTTGAAAAGAATGTCGAGAGCACGAGCCTCTCATTACCAAGTGTTTTTGTAAACCCGAGCAACGCAGATGTTCGCTTGGATCCTGAGATTACTGAAACAGCTGAAGGGATCTACTCATTGCTTATTCGCACATTTAACACTGCCGATGGAAGACAATCAGAACCGATTACTTCACAGGCATGATAATTTCAAAAGTTTTATGCAGTTATTACAGTTATATGTTTAGGTTCACCGAATCGACAACAAGAACCGTTTGAAGTTTGTGTTTGATGTACCAGTTGATTCACTTGGACTTAAACTTGCGGAATTCCAAGAACGCTTTAACAATATTATGCAGCAGAACACTTCGACAAGTGGTGTACGAGCCGTATTTTCTGACCCCAAGGTGTATGCTGATCGTTGGCATGTACGCTCTTCGGTGTGCTTCCATTTGACTCGTCCAACTGAAATTTTACCTCTTGATGACACCATCACCCTCACAGCAACAAAAACAAATGCTAACGACAAATTGATGAGTCTCTACCAAGTATTCAACGTGGTAAACATTGATTCTTGCCAAGCAAACGTTGCTGTAGCAAATGCTACCGAGAGCGCAGGACTCTCAAAATCTTTGTTGTTGTGGATTACTTTGGTTCTTGTAGTGTTGTTAATTTTGTTCTCATTGGTCGCGTATACCTGCTTTGTTGCACGTTACCGTGACTTCCTGATTAAACAAAACGAACAACTCAAGGGTAAGCTTTAAAGACTTATTATAATAGAAGACATATTCAAACATCGGTCACGCTTTCAGAAGTCCAAAAACCTATTCCACCTTTTGCCATCCCACAATTCATTGATCCTCGACATTTGTAATTCTACTCATATTTGTTTTTCTGATGTTTGTAATGCCTTTATAAAGACTCTTAATTTGGAATCTCTAAAACAGTCACATGGAATGACTGAGACTTTATCGTCTTTGTGCCTTAAAAAGTTAGGTACCTAATACAGTTTTGATTATCCTGATGACAGCCAATTGTAATTCAACAAAACATAACACTTTAAATTGAATAATATTATTTATGAATAATGCATATATGTTGAACACAGGGAAACCAGCAAGAAATGACCGCAATTCATAAAAGAAGTCACTTACAACATAACGTGCTTCATACTATCTTAAATATTAATATGTTTAACCGGTGTTTGACAGATATTAAAAGAGAGATCGTGCAGATAAAATGACACAATTTGAGACACACCAGGAAAGGAATAGTTGATATTTTGGACGGAAGATTGACTCTTGTTACGTCCCTGAACAATTATTGATATCTTATTGATGCGGTATAATTAGCGGTTGTCAACAAATTGAAATTCAGATATACAATAAAAAATAATTGACAATTGTTATTTGTAAATGATATTTTGGTAAACGCCCTTTCCCTTTAAAAATTTATGGCTTCGGCAAATCTGGTTCTACGATTTTGAACTCTTGGGTTTGTCAGTAAAGGCTTGTGCGGTTTTTAACAGCAGCATTTCACTTAGGTCAACAGTACTAAGTGACTGATTTCCGATGTATCGCATCTTCAAAGGAGGTGCCGCTGCTACTAGTGGCAAGATGGCACGTGCATATTGGCGAAGTTTGCCGAGTGATTCGGCTCCGGACCAGAAAGATGTTACGCACCTAAAAATATCTTGTTGTTTTTCAGTTTTGTTATCATCCCGTCTAACCTTCCGTCGTGAGAACTGAATTGCATGTTGAGATACTTGTCTAATTCATCTTGAACCATTCCATGGTTCTCTAATTTACTTAAAAAGTTTTGCCGCTTCTTTTGTGGCTCGTAGTCTTGAGCTGTAATACAAACGATTAAGCGTATGACTTATGTTTTGTTTATTGTACCTTCAATGGAATTTTCCGCACGCGGCTCTTGTTTTGATGCTGCAATCAAACCTGCATACTGTCGAATGTATGAGTAAGTAGTCACCCTGCAAATTTGTTTGTTTGTACTTTCCGTTTTTAATTAACAAACATACCTTTCAGTATCAGTGCAAATAATTGGCAGCTTCCTCATTCGTGGATTAAGAACCGTCGCTATCATGTGCTTCGTGTTGATATGTTCGTTTGCCCATGCTTTCAACTGTTTCAAAATACTTTGTCGCAGTGAGTTGAACCACGCGTTGTTGTCAAGGATCGGTGGTGCGGGTAGGTCAACCTTCGAGTCATCTACTTGCAGCACGGGTTCATCGTCAATTGACTTTTGATGTCGAAGCGACCGACGTCGAGGTCTTGAGGCCAAAGTCATTGCCATGACCTCGTCATCATCATCGCCATTGCCGCATTCATGTATCAATGAGTGCCACTGCGGCAAAATCTGAATTGCAACATGTGTTATAGTTATGCAATTTAAATTATTCAAAATTACCGTATGAAAATGCGGTTGTGCGTCGGCGTCAAACTCTTGGACTACCTCAAAGAAAGGTTCCAAAAAGCATTCCAAGTTTTGTGCGACTTTGTAGTCTTCCAGTTTTTGTCTGACTTCTGCAAGCATTAATAATTATGATAAATTGTACAATGCCAATTATTATTCACCTGGCTTGCTTAAGACCTCCGGATGTCGTTTAAGTGTTTCGAAACGTGTGCGCACATATTTGAGAAGTTGAAACAAATCTAATGCATTTACGATGTTCTGGCCATCGTCGTCAAGAATGTTCCCCCGGAAAGGTACAAACCCCCGAATCGTTCCATTAAATGCAACGTCGTTTGCATCCTTGGTTATGCTGTGATAAACCTTAATCATATCAATGATCTCTGATTTAATGGATGATTCATTGATAGCACATGTCAAGATCTGAAAAAATACCATTAACAGACCGGACCTAAACCTACTATCTACAAAGATAAAACATACATTATTTATCGCGAATACTACGTTCTCCATGTACATCATGTTGCTGGGTAGTTCAGGCCTATTCGAAGGATTGACATGGTCGTCCAGAACGACATAGACATTCTCGGCACTCGTAAACCCGTAAGTTTCCGCCACACATGCCAATATCGTTTTCAATTCGATAGACTTTTCACCGACTCTGCAAAAATGATGTACAATTTAAATGACAAATGCGTGATCATAAATAAAACATACGCAATGCAAACTTTCTCGTATTCCCATGCGGAATTGACAAAACTTGTCCATACCGTGATTAGTTCACGATTGCCGTATATTAGCCGCTGGCACACCAGCATTATGCCAATGTTTTTAGTGGCTTGAAATTGAGCCCGTAACTTTAGGCGAATTTCCGATGCTTCGTCATGAATCATCTGAAAGGTTAATGATGTAAACGTGCACATTTGCAGTTTGTATAGTGTTACCTTGGAGAGAACAGCTTCCGTGGGCAACAGTTCGCTAAAGGATTTCAGAGGGGTGTTGTTTACATTAGTCGGAGTTCCATACAGACGCTTCGCACTTTCGAAACTGTTTTCCAAAACTTTGACAAATGATGGCTTCTAAAATAAATTGGTAAGATGGGATCAGAGTTGAACCAAACTAACAATGACAATGTTGGGTAGTTCAAACGATGAAATGCAGTACTGTGCAACGAAGCGAACAACCTTCTGACGTTCAGCTTCAACGGACGGTGATATTATGATATCATTGTTTGTTTGTGGCGTTTGTGACACGACTATTGTTGGTGGCGCTCCTGGAGTCGATGGCACGTCAAACGAGAGACTTCCACCCGATGAAAGGACCGGGGGCATGGTGTCAGTGGAAGGTAATGAATTATGCAAATGCATGGTACTCAGACTTGTTGGGGGATGGAGTGCGCGACTTGGGGTAAGCAAGTTTTGATTTGTAGTCGTTACGTGCACGTTTTCTGCCATTCTGGGCACCGTTAGCGTGTGTACTACGGTTGTGGTCGGTGACTCGTAAAACAAAACCACAATTAGAACCCAAAATAAGAAGTACAAAAACCTATCTTTTCTGTATCCGGCGAGGCTCCGTGGAAAGATTCAAATGAGCTCTGGTTGTTGAAAGACTCCCCCATCGTGTCAGTAGACGAACTAAAGTTTGATTTTTTTACTACAACTTGTCATAAAAGTAAAATAGTTACCTTGTAATGCTACGATAACTAGCTCCTAATGGGCACCGGTGGCGTGTCATATTGCCTGTGCCACCACCCGTGTCTGTATAAAGAACTTTGCACGCGTAGCATGCAACATAAGGCAATCGTTGATTTGTCATGGTATCCATAACCTGAAAAATCCAATTTAGCTTGACCTTTCGAAAATGTCACGCGACACACCTGTCCAAAAAGATTCCAAACATCGGAGCGCCCGCGTTTCCTGACTAGTTGAAACCGTCCCTTACCCAACCGAATATCCTCCTGTATGAATGATTTGCGTGGCATATCTCGCAGCGTCGAATCAGAGCTTGTGCTCGCCTGTGATTCCGTTGAATGCACGTTTCGGCTATCCGCAAACTTCGACATGTCAAAACTGGCAGGCTTACGGTCGAGCATCACCGGGGGTGGCTGCAAGCCTGATACGTTTCCCGTGACGCTACGCATATCGTCCAGGCTGTGAGGTGTGGTAATATCTACCGAGTGCGACTGCACCTTAACATCGTTCATTAGCAAAGATGATGTAATAATCCCCGATTTATGGAAACGTCACTTACAAAGCTAGGTAATCCAAGGCTACTGAGTGTCGTTGACTGCTGCTTGGCAAAAGAGAACAATTGGTTTTTCATGAGCTCATTGTTTGTCCAATTAAGAATGTTGTCTGCAGTTACTGAAAGAGAATTATGCTAACGCTGTCTAGTTGAATTGGCAGACCAGAAAACATTGAGAAAAATTTCTTGAATAAATTGAAAACTACATCTGAAAAACCCAAGGAAGCATACCAGTCTCCCAAATAGCCAAACGTTTAACCTACAGTATGACTATCACATAGGTAGCACTCATATGGTCCGTTTAGATAACAACTTATATTCCGGTAGGGCAAGGTGCAGTAAAGTTTGATTCGTGCGTGTTTAAACCCTTTTTTCATTAATGAATTGTGCACAGCTGCTTCAGCCCACACAGCGTATGCGCATGTCAAGTTACCTCGTACTAACTTTTGAAATTAAAAATGAATGAGGTTTTACAAACGGTTGATGTAAAAGAAATGATGTCAATTAAATTTGTGCACTAACGGATTGAAGTTTAAAAGCGTAAAACACAAGGATACAAAACAAAGCTCACATGTTTCCGGTTTGATCTGTTGCTGTTGTTGTTGTTGTTGCTGTTGCAGATAAAAACTGATAGCAGCTTCATTGATGGTGTTTGCATTCACGGGAAGGGGCAACGGATTCGCTAATGTTTGATGACCCGCAAATGTCGCATGAGCTATAGCATGGGTCGCGTTGCCCAAAAATTGAGCGACCTTGTTATAGGAATCTTCTTCCTCAAAGCTTCCACCGCTGTTGTTTGAGAGTCTCGTCGAAGGAACCGATAGTGTATGTAAACGTAGTGTGTCCGTAGGGTTTGCAGCAGCGCCGTTCTCTCCCGCAGGCAAGTTATCATCGTCTTCGATAGCCTGCGCTTTCCGCAACGTTCCTCGACTGATGCGCACCGACATCGCCTGAACGGGATCCACGACGAGGT
This sequence comes from Panagrellus redivivus, assembly GCA_000341325.1. Lineage (NCBI taxonomy): Eukaryota > Metazoa > Nematoda > Chromadorea > Rhabditida > Panagrolaimidae > Panagrellus > Panagrellus redivivus. The sequence goes on along the minus strand of KB455247.1, from coordinate 232,942 downwards.
GATGCGAAGCGGCAGAAGCCGCTACCGATGTTAACGGTAGCGCCTCTCCACCGGTGGGCAAGCCCACTTCGGCTGATGTGGCGGGAAATGCTATCGATGGATGGCCTCCAATGTTTTGTTTGAGGTCGGAAAGAAGACGGGTCAACCCAAGGTACGACAGATCTGCCGTTGATATAGTTGGGCTCGTCAATTTTGGGCCGGTATGACTAATCTAACCGTATTGGCAGTTGAGGAGGGCACTTTATCGCACGACAGGGTTGAAGTCGCACGAATTCAGGAAACACCGGGATAGAAATGCCACTACCTGAAAAGATTCTATCAATGAATGACTGTGCCTTTCTTTCATGCAACAATCTGTCACGCACGTTCACGCAAACACGCAGTGCCTACAAAAGGTTGGCGTTTCATGTACAATACTTTTTATGTACCTATAAGTTATCATTAACAAATATGAAAACAAAACACCTGCATGGTGTAGTTCGGTTTGTTTTGTTCAATTTACAAATGAAAACAAGATAGACGGCAAAAAATTAAAACCTCTAGTTGTATCAGACTGTCTTAGATCATGTTAAATACAAGACGGAAGCGGTAATAAACTGAGTTTTATTGTAGCTGTTGTCTGCTTCTCTCAAATACAAGAGTCCGGAATGCTTTCATCTACACGCCCGGTTACTGCCCGCGCTTCATGATCTCGCCCATAAAAGTTGTTTCCCCCCAAAAGGTGCGAAATGTGGCTGTTACGAAAGTTGCACGAATAGGTTAATAATGTTACTTACAAACTACGTCAATGAACAAAATACTATGTTAAGTGTTGAGGTAAAAAATATTAATGTAATCAGCTGACATGGCACTAGAGCCTGGGAGGCCAAAAAGTTTGGGGGAAATCGGGGTTAAATGAGCACCACGCGACAAGCATTAAGAACAAAACACAGCATTATCATAAAGTCAGTACTGGATGGGGCCCGGGAGATGATGCGAGCGACCCCTTATCTATCCAATAAAAGTCAAGACGCAGTCCAGGCCTTGCATATTTGTCAGAAAAAAAGAGCTGAAACAACTCAATTTGATCAGAGTTGTCGTGATTCATGACATCAAATAGGACGCATGACGAGATTCACCTAACAAAGGGTGTAAATGCAATTGATTCAAAACGGAATGAATGAAAAGAGCTCAGCGCAAAAGAGGATATAAATAAGAAACAGGTGTAGCAAGCAGACGTCCAGAAAAAAGTCGTTCACCACCCTACCTGATTATATTAAGACAGTGTAACATAACATCGTCTTATATTAGCTCAAGCTTTCAAGGAGGGAGAAAGACTATCATCAACCATTCCCTGCATGGTTCGCAACCTACGACTGGACTCAAGCTCGTGGAACTGGCGGAGTCCTGGATGGGGAGGGATCAGGAAAAGGTTTCGAGCGTTTTGTCATTTCTCCGAAAAAAGACACATCTCGTGATATGAACGGTTCACTTAAGAAAACAAAAATACCGCTATCTATTCAAAATGCCGTGCCTCACGCAAACATATAGGATACCTTTTCCGTGACCCGGCATTGTCCTAGGCAAACGGCGGTATTGGTGAGCGGCACGTACTGCGTAATCAGAAAGAACAATGACAGATTCACACAATATCTCGCAGTCATGCAATCCCCAATCCTAGCGTTTAGTTTTTAATTTTACTTAAGGCATTTATTAGGAACGACACGCGATAGCCTTTAAAGTCAGTCGCTTCACAAAAGCCGCTATTAATCCGTGCTGCACCCACGGATTTCCGATAGCAACGTGACGTTAGACGTATTTACTCATTTTGGTAAGGAAAAACACTAGACCACGGTGAGGGCACGCAATGGGAGAATAAAAAATGTATCCTGAAAGCTTTGCAAGGGCGGACCAAGGCGAGAGCGATCACGAAAAGCGATGCAGACATATAGAAAAGTATTGCTTACTTCGACGGCCTTCAAAAATTGGAGCCTTGTTTCAAGATATGTGATAAATACGGTCTGCGTTAGGGTACTGTCATTGTTCCAGCAAAATGCATCAAAAGATTTATGGTCCTCCCCCTCAACACGTCGTTACAGCGGATTCGAAATACACAATAACACATCAGTATCACGAAAGCCGCCCTTGATTGCGAAACGGACTCGTAAGCGGGCAGCGGCGGGAAGGACATCACAGAAATCTAATAGGATGTGGACTTGCGAACAATGGATTCACTTGCACTTAAAAGCTCCCACAGGCAAACGAGCGAAACTCCTAATGTGAGGAGTGAACATGCAGCCAGGTGGTTTCAGAACTTTGACAAACGAATGTTTGAAAAATAACTGACAGCAGCAGTCAAACGGAAAAAAGGTCACAAAAAACGTCGACGGAATCCAAGGCACACTTGAATTTCAGACACAGAAGCCGTCGGTTCAGGCTGTGAACATCGCTGGCATCGGTTGTTGGGGGCATTGTTTTTGGGGTTTACAAGTTCATATGCACCTTTTTTATTCCAATCGCCCAGCTACAACCGTCGCTTAGCAGCTTCGGCGTCTGACGCATTGCCGTACCATCGAGTTGGACTTACTTACTTCCATGGTCTTCATTCATTCACATTCACGACGTACTACAAAAAAAACTCACTGGAAAAAAAGAGAGGCAAAACAACGAAAGTAGATCTTCTCGTTGAGCGGCTCATTTAGTTGAAGCTAGCCACATACTCCCTCTTCTAATCTAACATAAGAATGTTAATAGTAAGCTTATTTTGATAGATTTTCAAACATATCAAACCCGAGCGGGAACACATGCAGAATACAAAATAAAAGAGGCCGAGAAACGACGGCTGCAAACCAGATGGGTATAGGTAATCCATGAAACGTCTGATATAAAAGTCGAGTCATTCAAGCCAGCAATTAATTAGCCCTAATCTCTCGGAATAATCTCAAGTGAATTCCGTTGAGCTAAGCACGTTCCACTTGCGTAAAATAAGTTAAAGTTTATCTGTTAAAACGAAAGAGCTGAACGCAGTCCCATTGAAAAAATAATTTAATTTCGGTAATTTGCAACGGTTTTTGAATTACATTTGGCATTGCTTGAGACAAACGTCATTTTGGAAACAAGAAAATGTTTAACAATTAAACGAAAAGGGAACAGGTGAAACAGTCTACCTTAGATAAACAGTAATAATAAATGTAAATGGTGGTAACTGTTGAAACATCAAAATAATGTTTTGACTTTATTCAACGTGCACTTTACCCCCACAATACCTAATATAATATGAAGGAAAACAGAAGTAAATTAACAAAAAGTGAAGTCGTATAAGCTTCGCATTTCGATAGACTTCATATTAACGGGTAATACGAGGAAACAAGATAAAACAATGGTACCTCGGCTTATGTCAGCAAAATCTCGAGGTCACATTTTTATTCAGATACATGCAAAATGAAAAACTACCGCATCGCGTGAAACGCAACGGATACAATTAACTTGAAAAGAAAGGCCTTTAGCTAACTCCAAAAAGAAAGCCTTGAGGGAAACAAAGGAGTGCATGCACGGCACGCACGTCTCAAAAACGGCCTCAGATGCAAGTGTAGCATTCAATGTAACCGGAAGTTGTAGTTAACAGGGCATGGATGTAACTCGAATCACGAAAAAGGAACAATATTGCTTGCAATTGTAATACAACGCAACTAATGCGCGAACTGGGAGAAAGTTCAAGTTCGAACACACCATTGATTGACGACAAGACAAATGCGCGATCGGTTAAGTCACAAGATGGAAAAAAACATGTTAACAAAACAAAGTATTCAGAGTAGTTTAATTGAATTCGAGGTAGGTATAAATAAATTATCGAGATGATAATCGGATGGGGGCGTGAGTGTATCGGCATTCGGATGTGAATAGTTTTTTGGAACGTGACCGCCATAATCTTGACAAGCGCCACACCGCCATTGTCTCCTTTTTTTGACTTAGTTGTGAAACCCGTTCTTCATGACAGTCGGCGACCTGAGGACTCCGAAAAATGAGAAGGTCGATTGACATTTGTGGTCGTCCGGAGGAGTGCCTGATCAGCAACTAAACGGCGTATTGATGTAGCGACCAGCACAGATTTTTTTAAATTCATCTGTGTGCTCCTCTCACATTTCGACCTTGTGATAACCAATCGGTGACGGGTGTATTCGGTCATTTATGAATTTTACCTCTATGCATTGTTGTCTTTTTTCTTTATCGGATCTTTGTTTACTGTGCTTAGAGTGATATAAAATTGTGCAGACGAGCACTTAAGGGGGCGAAAAACCGTCACCAGTGTAGATAAATAGCATGCATTGCATGAACAATAGACCCCACAATGTCACACAATAGTTTTTTTTGTTTAGACTGCCCAACTGTTTCTTTGATCGCAAATTAGCAGCAACAATGCGGCACAACAAAAAAGAAAAAAAACTTGGCCTTGCATTTTTTCTTGGGAAAGCGAACGCCAAATTTGGCAACGCAATGCCCCCAAACCTGCCTCTATATCACGTAGACCCACGCAAGCCCTTAGCAGAGTATCGATCAGTTGCGTGCCCTTTTGAGCCATTGTTAGCCAAACTTTTCACTTTTTGTCGGATTAGAAGGATACTAAAAAGTATAAGCAGGATTAACCGCAGAAAATGACAATTTTCACCGACAAAATTAAATCTTCAAACTGTGATTTCACTTTTGATATTAAGTTTTTCATCGTTTAAGTATATATGAATTAGATAGGATACACAACTGATCAACTTAGAATGCGACATGCGCATTTTGGCGCACGCAGTAGTTATTTGGTGCATGTTATCACCTTCTTAGCATAAAATATTGTTTCTAAGTAGTCCTATCCTCCAGAGTCCGATGATGCTGCCTACTTTAGCGCTTTTTTAGAAGATTAAAAGACAAATGAACTGAATCCCATCCCGTTATAACAGACAAACAGAACAAATTTTGTTCTGGCCGGAACCAATGATATTTATGCCTCGAATGGTTCAAAATTGTCTTCGGTAAAGACAGGAAATTGAGTGCATGTGAAAAAAAGGACAAAATTAGTGTGTAAAACATAAAAAACAACAAAGTAGTAAAAAGGGGCGGGATTGAAGAAAATAAAGTACTTGGAGGCCATGGGCTCTATGCATAATCGGAAAGTCAGGAGAAGTAGAAAATCTGAATGAAGCCCCAATTCGAGTCAACCCAATGGAATTAACCAAAAAACCTCTACACGGCGTGCTCTCGGCTCGCCCTCCCCCAAAAAATGAAAAGACGCATCGGGCCGGTTTGAAGGCCAGAGTGTGCTCCATGTTCAGCTGCCAATGGCAATGGTGTGAGGGGGTTGTGTTCACATCAGTACAGGGCGCGGGGGCCAACCGGACGCTCTTTTTCAGCAATGTTCTTGTTGAAGAAAACCGAGACAAGCATGCGAGAAGGCAACAGCGAAACAACACGACAAGTTTTTTTTTGCTACGAAACAACGAGCACTTGCCGTCGCGATGTCCATGGTCGACCCACAACCCCTCAAGCGACGTTATGTTTGGTTTTGGTCTTGTGGGGGCTGTCGGAAGTGTGCGTTGACACAGGCAAGACATCCTGAGCTATGAGCCAGTTTCGCAAACGGAGACGTTTTTGAGATCAACTGGGCTCAGGAAGAGATAAGGAGCCACCGTCAGAAGAAACGTTATCTTAACGTTGCCAGTTGTTTGGTTCAATCGACCATATGAATAAGTATTTTCCATGAATCTCAAATTTGTAGCGCGCGTAGCGTGCTGCACATAAACAGACAAATGTACCGTATGAACGAAAACAAAAGACCGATATGCTTTTCGTTGCTCTTTCTTAGCCATAAACAAAGTGAGGTTGATGGCGTTTGTAGCAGTGATAAACGCGTTACTATAATTGCCGTTCGTAGGCTGACAGCCGAAACGGCAGACGAAGTTAGCGATTTATTTATAATGACATGATTGACAATAAGCATAGTAGTCTCAAAATTTTGACAACGCATCGTTTTAATTACGGAAACAGAAATGGAACGCACACACATAAAAACGCAGACTGATTGCACACTACTCAGAGACAGGTAACAGGTTAGATAGGCATGAATCAGCCGACAAAGAAAACTGAGTTCAGTGTCTGCCCATCAAATCGGGTCGATCAAACTACTTGTTGACGCAACAAGGCGATGCCCCATCTTTGACCCGTTAGTGTTCTTTAGAATTACCGTATGTGAAGCAACATTTTCAACTCTTAACTTTGGTAATATTTTTGTCCATTTGATCAACCAAACAAAAAAACAGCATTTTGCAGAAATGTGGTAGTTAACGGCAGAGTAGATGCCGTCACAGTTACTTTTTGACTCAAATGCGACGGCAAACAAAACCTTGAATGGCATCGGATTACCGCTAGCACATCTGCATTGCTAGGCTCAACACTGCCGGAAGCACGGGGGTGGTACATTTAATTTATTCTACTGCTTATTATTTTAGCACAAACTTCAAGGGTGAAAAGTTAACATAAAAACAATGTTTCATTATTATATAAAAGTTTAATGACTTAAAACGCAAAATTAGAACAAATAACACAGTTTAAACGATAAGTGCAGCAGCAACGATTAAAGCAAAAGCAGAAATGACGATAGTGCTTGGAGACGAGTTACAGAATTGTTTATCTTTGCAGAAACAAACATCACTGTGAACTCCAAATGGATACTGCTTTAGATCAGTCGAGCTGCATACCTCGCTAATACCGTAAGGATTTACATCAGAGCAATACTTTTGAGTTGAATAATAACTACCAACTCTCGTTGTTTTTTTCACACAATATTTCTTCGAACAACTGCCAGATTTACAATCACCGTTTTTTGAGTCACACTCGTAGCATTTGGGTACAGCGTTGTTCGGCGTAGCGTCACCAGGTCCTTGACAATTTAGGGGTGGTTGAGCAATATCAGCATCGCTGTTGCATGATTTCGGATCCGTATTACTTAAAAAGAAGCACTAAACGTAAAATGATATTCTTTAAAACTTACAGGCAAACAATTATTTTATATTTAGCGTCGACCGAGTTACCGAGAGAGTCAACTTGCTTTAATGTATTGTCCATCTCACAGTAATCCTGCTGGTTTGATTGTATAGTGTTCTGCGTAAATTTTTTCAGACATCCACGTACATATAATACTAAAATATAATTAATCTTTAAACACGTATAAAAAGTGTAATAAAATGAAATTACCATTTTTGGTAGGCTCAACAGCAGTCGGGTCCTCGATAAGATAAGATACACATGGTGAGTTGCATACAGTTGTATTTCTTGGGTTTTGCTAAAACACAGTTTTGTGGCATACAACATTAGATTACAAAAACTTACACATTGCTCAAACTTTTGGTCTGGGAACAGTGGGAGCATTGTTAAGTGCCATTTGGATTTCAACTCCGGCGATGCACAATCGTAACAACTATCGCTAACACTAGCGATTGCAACGTCGATCAACGCGATGAGGAAATAAAATAACTGCATAATTTCTTTGGATATCAACCGCTTTACAGAAAACTATGGAGCGATACTGAATAGATGTGAAGCAGCAAGCCTCAAATACTTCGCACCATATTTACTGAGCGGATTTTTGTGAATCACGTTGACTCAGGAAGGTGATTGCATGCACAGCTTGGCACGGAGTATCGCTTTTGAAAGGTTTATGTGAAAAAAAAATTGTATCATGAAAGGAAAAAGATTTTGACAATAAAACGAGGAAGTAACTTTGTAGTGTAAAAACTAAATATTTTTTAATATTTTGACATTGCATTACAAGATATCTGTCAATAAGTTGAATAAAAAAGTAACAAGCAATAATACTCAAAAAGAATAACGGGAAGTGCAATAAGAGCGCCAAAACATTCAAGTATTCATAAAAGTAACTATGGTTGTGTTGGTTTAAAAGAAGCAAAACTTCACGTACATAATTAGTTGAGAAATGAGTGAATGATGGCATTGTTCTTACAATTTCAGTAAGACTTTGCTATACTTTATAGTTTCGCGGTTGACGCTACGATGAAGTCATTTAAAAAAAAATCTAAATTCCGCTTTGGTTTATAATCAGTATAAAAAGGAGTTTTACGTTATTCTTTTAACGGCAGTCTAATTGTTAACGCAAGTTAGGTGGTAATTAAGTATGCTTCAACTTTGCTTCATTGAACACGTGTTTTTAAGTTTTTGCGAACTTACTTACCTTGGAAACAATCCTCTGTTTGTTGAACGTCGTTTTCAGCATAAGCATGTCTAATTTTACACTAAATTGCCGTATAGAACCACTTATCATCTGGATTTGGACGAAAACAGTATGGAACGTTACTTCAATTTTTGCTGATATTTTGCTTCTCAATTTACTTTTGCACATTCCGAATTTACTATCGGGGTGTTTTGACAAGGTATGTTTTATTATGACAACAATAATTTCAACTCGATAAGTTGAAGCTTTATATATCCACAATTGTTGCCGATTTTATTGCTAACGTCGCTCGAGTGATGCTGCGGTATGGACCTATGCTGGTTTGTCATCACGATGTCTTTTACTCGATAGAAATGCACTTTGTAGGTGCAGCAGTTTGATATTGTGAAATAACAATAAATTTTCAGCCTTTAGCGACATTTATAAATGCATTGGATTGGTACCTTTCATATGTCATGATTTGTAGTTCATTTTTCTTTAACATAGACCATGCATTCCTGGTTATATTTCCAAAAGATTATTTTTGGGTATTTTTTTTTATCATTTTGAATGACATAATGATATTTGTAAGGTTGCAGATTTGTAATAACTTTATAAAATGCAGTTTGGTTGCATTTTGCTGGTTAGTTCCTCTTATTTGGGTTTTGCCGATGATCAACACTTGCTGCTACTCAATATTCACATCAGACAGTATGCAACCAATTTTCAAACAATCTGAAGTAAGATTTTTTTATCCCTTTGAATATATAAAATTGCTTCAGGTTGAAGACATTTACGACTCAATTGATATGGTTATTGAAACCTTTTTCTACATACCCATCATATTTATATGCAACATTATTTCTATTTTCGTACTACACTATCGATACGAGAGATCTGAAAAATTCGAATATTGGCAGCACGTCAGGCGTCTACGACAGCAACATTCAAACGACATTTGGCAAACCGGAATTTACAAACATAAGCATCACAACGGGTTGCCCCATTTGAATGAGCTCAAGGTTGATTGGTGCTCCGTTGGAGACGCGCCACAACCATATTTAAATAATTTAACAAAGCAAAGCAAAAAAGGTGGATACTTAAACTTTTAAGATGGCACTTAACATCCATCTGTTTAGACACAATACTCATCCATCGCAGAATTGTGGCGGAATTCAACATGTCCCTCGTGACTTTAGTAGATCAAATCTTCGATGCTGTTGGAGTTCTTTTTTATTTGCTTTTTTGGGGTGCCCTTCATAACTGGATCAGTGTCGATTCCGAAACCGTTCTTTTACTTTACGATATCTGCTGGGAACTCGGAACGACAACTCAACCATTTCTCTTGTTACTAATGTGCCCCCAAGTTAGAAAGGCTTTTGTAAACTACTATTCTGTAAGATTCACAAAAGTATCGTATTGTTTGACGAAAACTGTTTCCTGCTTAGCGCGTAGCGGTGAGGGAATGTAACCTGCGTAAACAAAATAAAAAGGACGACACGGTGTGACGGCGCGTAGTCATGCAAAACCAAAGACGTAAAAACTGGTCATTAAGCAACCATTTTGAACGACTTCCTCCTGTCTAGGGTAGCCCCGGGAAAAAACTTGTTTTTCGGTGGTATCCGTTTTTGATTTTCTTTCACAAACATGCTATCATTCCAATTTCTGCTGAGTTGCGACGTTTATTTTAAGGCGTGCATTTTTGGCTTTTTCGGCTTTGCAAAAAACCAAAAGAAACGCAAACAATTGGAAAAATGGCAGTGGAGAAGTATTCAGACAGTGTGATAATACTCGGTTCAAAGCCGGAGGTGTGTCGCTTAACGGCGAGTTCCGTCCTCGAAGAAGACACCACCATCGATGGCGCAGTACTTGGGGCAGATACCCTTCTCGCCAGCACCACCGGGAGGACCGGCTTGGCCAGGAGCACCGGGGTTGCCATCGGGACCGGGTTGACCGTCGGGACCAGGGGGACCCTTGGGGCCAGGCTGACCGGGGGCACCGTCGTTGCCGGGAGCGCCAGGGGGACCAGGAGGACCGGGAGGTCCAGCGTCGCCTATAGTAAAAAAATAATAATCAATGTGTTAAAAAAAATAAAAAAGTATACATACCGGGAGCGCCAGGGGCACCAGGCTGAAGAGGTTCGGACTGAGCAGGGGCACCGGGCTCGCCAGGAGCACCGGGGGCACCAGGGTTGCCGGGAGGACCAGGGGGACCCTTCGGGCCAGGTTCGCCGGGGGCGGCATCGGTACCGGGAGCACCAGGCTGACCAGGGGCACCAGCATCTCCGGGAGGACCAGGGGGACCAGGAGGGCCGGGAGGACCTTGAGGGCACGGCTTGCACGGAGGAGGAGTGACGGGTTCGCAAGGCTGGACTGGGGGCTTACCCGGGTTTCCGGGAAGACCGGGGGCACCAGGCTTACCGGGGCGACCGGGCTTACCGGGGGTACCGGCAGAACCAGGAGGACCGGGAAGGCAGCAAGAGTCGCATGATCCACCGCCAGCAGCAGCTGAACCGCCAGTGACTCCGGCATCACCGTAACCGGCCTGACGGGCGGTACGGTTTCCGGCGGCATGAGGGATATTCTTAAGAGAGTTCACCTCGGACCAGATATCT
>KB455247.1:198552-218249 GCA_000341325.1 Panagrellus redivivus | reverse complement strand
CCCGGGTTTCCGGGAAGACCGGGGGCACCAGGCTTACCGGGGCGACCGGGCTTACCGGGGGTGCCCGACGGGCCGGGAGGTCCAGGCAAGCAGCAGGAATCGCAAGATCCGCCACCGGCAGAAGATCCACCGGTAACTCCGGCATCACCGTAACCAGCCTGACGGGCAGTACGGTTTCCAGCGGCAAGCGGGATGTTCTTGAGAGAGTTCACCTCGGACCAGATATCCTTGGCGGATCCCTTGCAGAAGGTGATCTCGTTGTGCATGGTGCGGCGAACATGGTGGACATAGTTGTACACCATGGGCAGCGTCACACAGACGGAGAGGACTGCGACCACCGAGAAGGTGACGGCCGAGTAGGCCACGAAGCGATAAGCCTTTACCCTGTTTTCAATATCCATGGTGAGTGCAGAACCCAAAGGAGCAGAGCACTCTGGTGACGTAAAGTGCCTTCGCGGATCCTTTTATATGCCTCTTACAAGTTGCGCAGCCTTCCACGCCATGCTCCTCCCCTATGCTGCGACGATGGGTGGAAATCGCGAAGCTTCCGATCCAGCTCAGCTCAATTTTGGAGGGAAAGACTTCTGTTTGTGCGTTCAGACGTTCGGAAACACAGAAATTAGTTACCATATCTGATATGTGATAACGTCAAAAAAGGTTACTAGTTGTTGTCCAACCTGTTTTAGAGGAAGAAAGTTCAAGTCATTAGTTAAGTACCTTAGCTGCCATTAATAGAATCGTGATATATCTACGGATGTCAAATGAATGTCTACATCTGTTCATTTCAAAAAACTCTACAGACTTTAGTTGTACTAACTGAATAAGCTTTAAGCTTGGTAATTTACATTTTATGAAAAATTTATTTTACATTTTGATTGAATCGGTTTTGCTCGTTTACGGTCTAACCGTACTTTTTGTGTGCGATACTTGTAATTGCAACTGTGCGTTCATTAGAAATGAAATCGAAGGAACAAGTGCCATTGAGTTTTGAGGACATCGCCAATACGTGCAATGCAATACCCTCACCTGAAAATAGAAGCACAAAGAACCTGTTCTGTTGATTGCATTTTGAGGCCATATTATGTGATGTGCACCATAAGGCGTCCATTAAAGGTTGTGTTTTTTTCTGGACCGTGACAACCTTTACTGATGTAAACATTGTCTCACAGTGGGTGTCGCTATGCATCGATGCTTCACAGACACCGATCTCCCGGTGCGTCGAAGAAAGAAAGTTAATTGCTATTCGGAAAAATCAGAGAAAAAAAAAGAAATACAATTCCTGCACATTGAATAAACAAAAAAAGCTATCTGTGTTATCGGGGTTTATCCGTTTTTTGAGAATTTTTTTGCATTTAATCAACGTAAAATATCTCCCGGAGATCTTAGAGATACAGCCTGGATTTCTGCGGGTGTGAAAACTTGTCTACGCAAGCAAGCTATGCGGAAAGAGGCTGCTGAAATGCGTGTCATTCCCATCGCATTAAGATTTGAAATGTGATGATAAGCTTGTTAATTACATAACGGGTGCGTATAACCATGAACAACTTGAAACCAGTATCCCAATTAGAAATTGAGCGCATATTTAAAACTTTATTTTAACTATGGAAACCGTTACACTTACGGATCTCAGATCCGGATATCGGTAACAAACAAATTGCGGTTGTCATAAAATGGTATCGTCAAACGGTGCAGAAAAGGGAATTTTAAATGTGCGAAAGTGTTTTGCTGCCGGTTGAGGGACTCTGACTCCAAACTTTTTTTCCTGATCCAGCAAACGACCATCATTCTTTCGACGTCGCCGTCTGTCACAACTCGAACGCTTTTCTCTTTTTGAGCGATCGTCGGAGGCACGGAAGGAGTGCCGCTGAAAAGCTGGCGGGCAATCCCATTTTGAGGGAGCGGATGAGACCGGAATTTTCATCACCATTTAAAGCGACAAATACTCAGAAAAGTCCGGAATATCTAAAGAGGGGTATTCGATCAATGATCATTTGCGGCCAGCCTCAGGAAAAATCGCTGAAACATGGTAGTTTGGTGGCTTCGAAGTTACCAATTGACGTCACTTGCTTGCTTTCGGGAAAGCGGGTGCTGGGTCTCGCGGATCGCAGAGACTCAAAACTGTAGGCCTCGAGGAACTGGAAAAGCACAGCAGCGCATTTCGCGATCAACCGATGAGTCATCGCTTACAGTTCAATGAACCCTGAAGAAGCGGGAACTTTGCAATTCCTCATTTCTGCATGACAAGTTGTAATAAAATAACCTTTTATACCGATATTTTTCTGCCTGTCATGACGTCCATGTAACCCCAATTTGATGACTTTTTAAAACTTTCCTGAAATGTGTGACAAAAACATTGCGGAACAGGAATTCTATGGAGTAGCAAGGATTCTCGCGGTACGGGCAAAACACAACAAGGCCCTGTGCACGATGGAGGGACAGACGGACCGCGAGGCAAAGTAGACCACGACGGTAGTGCGAGTCTCGCTTCGTTTGATGAGCCCAGGGCCTCAGTGTACGGACTGCAAAACTTTAAAATAGTTCAGCGCAGTGTTGTCACAAAAATTTGCTCTGCCGTGTACGTGTGGGATTCGATCGGATGATTATAATTCCGTACGTTAAGCAGTAGTTTGTCCTCAGTTACCTCGCAACTCAATTTCACTCTTCCTCTGATTTACGTCAGCATCGGCCTTCCTTAATCGTGCGTTTTATGTTGTAGCTTGATTGATTTCCAACAATTATTGTACTTATAGCCTAACATCACATGAATCAGTTTGACTATACTTGTATCGATGCTGCTCCCACTGTAATCGTCAACAATGATGCGTCGTTAATGTCCCTCGATGAACCAAAGCCGTCTCCCCATGATAGGCTTCTAAGCTCAGCGTCAAGTACAATGACACGGCCTCCTCGTTGTTGCGCGGTATGTGGTGATAGTCCGGCTAAACTACATTACGGAACTTTAGCATGTTTCGGGTACGTTTTCGGTTTTCTAATACAACAAAATTGTCACTTGATCAATTATAGATGTAAAGGTTTTTTTCGACGTGCAGTGAAAGAGGGTCGTAATAAGTACGTATGTCGATACGAGAAAAATTGTGTCGTCGACAAGTATGAAAGAAACAGCTGTAGATACTGTCGCTTCAGACGGTGCCTCCAAGTCGGCATGAATCCTGATTGTAGGTTGGCTTCTCACCGATTGCAATTAATCCGCCAATAAATTGGTGTTTTTAGCCGTGAGACCTGACCGCGATCAAGCTGGAAAAATGAAACTAAGCCGCACCAAGAGCAAGCAAATTCTTCAACAAATTAATAGTTTTAAAAGCGAGAAGTTGTGTGATTTGTCCGACGATGATTATTTGCGCATGCTTAGCTCTCAGCAGAGGTTTGCAGGCGCCCTAAATTTTACTGAAGAACTACAAACTTTAACTTTTCAGGCAACTCCTTCAAGTTCTTTTAAAAATAGATGTCGAAATCCCAAAAGCAACTCAGTTAATTAATTCTGATTCCCTTAATAAGTTTAGTTTAAAAAGTTTGATTAATGAACGTACTCTCTTTGTTGCGGAACAAGTAAGTTTGGTTATTCATTCAAAACAACTAGTTATGTGACGCCAATTTAGGCAAAGCTTCAAGAAACAAACAGCAATACCCAAGCTGATCAATCGATGACTGCACTGTGGCGTATTGTGGAAGTTGTTGATTTTGTCAACAGCATTTGTCGATTAGCTTTAAAGTGCTGCCCGCAAGGATCAGTTACCGTAGAAGACAAGATAGCTATTGTCCAGAATGCTTACACGCGGCTTGTTTTGCTATCATTGGCTACAATTGGTATCAAAGGACCAGAAAATAATACCAATTTTTTAAAACCGTTGAGTAATGAGTAGGTTTTCCAGGTAGCTTTTAATGTTATAATCGAAGTTTTTGCAGAGATAATTCGCTGTCTATGTCTCTTATGGCAAACGTTATCAAACCGTTGCAAGCATTAACCGCTTCTCGAACGGAATTACTTTTGCTCAAATCGATTGTACTTCTTGATCCAAAGATCCGAGGAATTCGGCCAGCGGCTGGAGATGTCCTTCACGAACTTCGAAACCATGCGAACGATCTTTTAATGCGTTTAATTAAACGAGGTGTAAGCATCTCTAATTCAAGTCAGTCAGCTTACGCGAAATTTGCTAACTATCTTTTGGTTTTACCACCGCTTAATGTAAGTTTGTGTTTCGAAATTTCATAAAATTACTCATTTGTTTGTTTGCAGAACATTGCTGATTGTTTGCAAGGTTATCTACAAGCAAAGTACCCTCTTGATGAAAACGTCGCCGTTAACGAATACCATGGAGAGATTCTTCGAACTTTATTCAATCCTGACACCACTGATTATCTACGCTTCCCGCAGTCTAGCTGTGGACTTTTCAATGTCAACACCTCAATGGCATCACCGATACCTCCACCACAACAACATTCGGTAACACCAAAACCAATGATGCACCAGCCTCCACCGCAAATTTTAGTTGAAGACAAGGTCCGGACATTTGAAAATTGCAATTGGCAAATTCAATCTTTTGCAACAGCATTTTCCAACTTACAAGTGGGATTGATGTGAAAACGCACTTATACTAAATGCAGTGTTTTCAGGTGCAGACTTACTGTCATGACCCTACTGGGCGAACTACTGCTTCAACGGTGGCGTCACTCATGAATGGTTTTTCGCCGAACAATGTTCCAAACTCCAATGTGCAGTCCGCATGCAATCCGACAGTATCTCCAGCTCTCCCTGTACAATCCCTTACTATGAAGAATAATAATAATAATAACGCGTTGGGTGCAGCAGCTGCTGCATTCTATTCAAACACCGCTACGTCCAAAATGCCTCAACCAAATTTCTATGACTATTCCCAATTGTATCAAAGTTGTAACATGTTTACCGACATGCCTCAAACCTCAATCGCACAGTCGAAGCTTCCACGACCCAATACGCTCGAGTTACAGAATTCGCCGCAAACAATTGGTGTCATTCCCAAGCTACCTCTACAGTTAACAAAGTCCATTGAAGAAATGCTGCGACCTGCCGTGCCGGAAGATGCAGCTTCGTGGAATAAACCATTAGCCAAAGACTGGGCGGATAAAGTATCAACGCCCGCTTTCAACTGTGATGTAGTAGCCAAATTTTTCCCCGAGTGTACACTTAACCAGAACATGTATTGATACATCCCCGGTGCAATTTAACTTTTTACTTTAATAAATATTTAACTTTATAAAAAGTAGAATAGCCTTTGTAATTTGCTAATAAAACGTTTTAAATGCATTTCCGAAACAAAATATTTCTTTATTGCTCTATAATATAACGTATTTGAAATAAACCCTCACATTAGACGGATTTTATTGCCGACATTCCCGATTTTAATACGCTTACGTTTTCTTTTTTGTATCATTTTTTGTAAAACATGTTGCACTAAAAATGAACGACGTTAACCAAAAGTTTATAATATCATACATATCCTTTTATACATACTCAACATTTTTTCTATCTTTTAAACATTGCTAAACCACTAGAGAATTTGTGGTTTACCAGAAAAGAGTTGGTAAATGTCTGTCGTCTATGTAAAGCCCACAAAACAAAGTGTATTTGGTATTTTAAAAGCCGAGTACTATTTGAACTGTTCTAAAGTGCATTAAAAATATTCAAGTTTCAAAAAAATCTCAGTATAATCTTTTATTTGTTTTTCAATTTGATAACTAGCAAATTCTCAGTTTTTGACTTACATCAATACAGATTAAAGGTATTATTAATAATAGTTCACATTAAAGGTTTGTATAACGCATCAAGCCAAAAGTTAAAGGGTTTGAAGTGATGCATCATTAAAGGGCGGTTAACTGATGAGAGAAAGTATTTTTGTGACAACTTCAGAGGTTGTTTTTTTCCATGTTTATTACATATAGGTATGAGAACACACGCAAAAGACATCGAATGATTTTGATCATATGATATAACATGCACTAATCGGTTTCATTATTTTTAGGGCGTTTGAATTAGTCATTTTCAAAATAAAAAAGTATTTGTTCTACTCCTTTATCTCGTGAATTTCAAATTTATGTTTTCTCAAACCTTTTTGTGATGTAAATACTACAGAATATTTGGTTTAATGAGTTAAAGTGCTCGTATTTGTTTGAAACATCTTTCAAGATAATGTGTACTGATCAGCTTTTCGTTTTTTAGTTGGAGTATGTGTCTTCTGAAGGCAGCTTTAACTTTATTTTTAGACAAAATGCGCTGAGACCATTTGCGTACTAACATGAGATGGTGAAGGCCAGGTCAACCATGAGTCGTCCACATAGTTTGAACACACATGTTATCGCATTGATTGTTTGTCACCAGAGTAAGCGGGACTGTATTTTTTGTTCACACGACGGTGAGGGCCGCCTAAAGCAGTATTCCTCACTGTACAGTTCCAATTGAAGCATTGTCGGTAGAATAGAGGTACCAAAATGAGTGAAGACAACGACAAGGACGACACATACCTTCGGAGTCTCCTCCGGAGCCGGCTGGCTTCAAAATCGAACGGTTGCTGGTAGTGTCGTGAGTGCACAGCCCCCGGGCGTGGAGGTCCTCGCGCAAAAGCGATTTCGGGGCTCGAAACCCCCGCAGTCACAGGAGGAACAAAACCGAGCTCTCGTCCTGCTTGCTACCAGCAACTACGATCGGCTGGTACTACGTTGGTTGTGTGTATGCACTCACTTTAATCGAGCAAGTACGCATTTTCTTGTCGCCCTTCATTCAAAGTAAAGGTCGCCCGCCAACGTCTGATGGTGGTCGATCTGCGCAACTGATGTGCCCGCGGGCAAGCCAAAGTTTTCGATTATTGCCATTACTGTTCTCTTGCGCTCGAAAACAGTCTTAAATCAGATTTATCCCCCTACGGACTCATTCCAGGCGTCGTTTAACTATTAGTGGTTTGCCTTTTGCGTGGACTTCCTTCATCCTGTTGTTGTATTTCATGATCGAAGTGCAGCGTTTACCACTTTTCGGGTCGCGTCCTGATTGCCCCTCGTCTATCATGCGTTCTCTTGAAAGGAGACTTCCTCTAATTAGCTCTGACAAAATGAGCAATTTGTTTTTTGACTGATCGGCTTTGTGTATTTAGTTGAAGGTTTCGAACATGTTATCTCCTGACGTCAATTCATCGTTGAATTTCGAGTTTAAATAAAAATCTATGCACTCTCATTTTACAGAGTCATTTCATCGGGTAATAGGTACAATCGAACGTTAAAAAACAAGGAAACGCCTAAAATGGCGCCTGTTTAAGAAAAAGTTAGGGTTGTTTCGTTTTCTACACATTTTCGAAGGCTGATTGTTGTTCATGTTGGCTAACAATACGTGGCGCGCCTTCATTTATCAACATTGCGTTTCCTTTTTTGTGTCCCTTCAGTTCCAGCCGTTAAAAAATTTGTTCATTATTAGCATCACAGACCGTCATTGGCAAACAAGCCTTACACACGCAAAATCTGACTGTCACACTACGCTGACATCCGCGTTTTCATCCTTCCTTTGACCTCACGAGCAACATACCAGCCTAATAGTCTAGTTGTGGTTTTGTTACGAAGTCGAAGTCCTTTTTTTCATTCTTTCGTGACTTAGTTCAAATTACCGGTCTGACCCTAGACTGAATACAATACTTATTTTGAAGACGCTGACTGCATTTGGTTTGGTTTCTGCAAAATGGTAAATCAAGTTCAGGGTTATCGACAGCCATGATTCGACACCGAAATTTCCGTGTGTATACCCTTGAAGGTAGAGGTCGGGGTGAAGATGCGCACGTATCGGGCGCGATGACCATAATTAGGAGACCACACGAAGTCCGTCAAATCAATAACGTAAAATCACTGGTCCCTTGATACCAAACTTTTAAACTTTACGTTTTATTTCACGTACGTCATATCTTTTTGATGGTAACGGCCTCTGCAGCTTGAGTTATGAAAGTCATTTCAGAGGTCGTTGGCGGCGCTGTCTAGGCCATCAATTTTCAAATACTGTTGAAAACCGCTTTATCCCTTGCGGCAGTGTAATGAAATTTATGTAATAAATGAAGTGTTCATGTTTAAAAGATCACCTGTTTCCCATTGTTCCAGATAATATCTATTCTCAGAGCTAAACGCCAAAAATTACTTTCATCATCCCCAGTGTTTGACCGTTCCCATTATTATGTCGAAACAATGTTCATTTTCAGTTTGAACATTCGCTTGTTTTTTCCTTATTCGACTGGACTTTTTTTTCGAGCATTAAATGACCGTCGCACGGTACAAAAGTGGGGCAACACGCGATTGCGCCTCGCCTCAAATGATAAGCCTTAACTGCAACAAACAAATCAATCGTGCTGGTCGTCTCGTCTCTGTGAAATTTAAATGCACATTATTGTGTACAATTTGATTGATTTTCAACGCGTTATTTTTTCGCGTTTAAAAAATAGCTGCTTTTGCAAGAAAGGCGATACTACTTGTCTCATTTATTACAGCTTTCGTTAATGCACAATGAAGAAGCTTAAGCGGCATCTCAGCCAGGCTTTTCGTCCGTCGTATCGGCCCGAAGATGACCCCAACCACTTGGCTGAGACTTTGCACGCAGTTGACATTCGCGACTCCCGAGGGCCATATTACGTCAATCATCGCAACCAAGGTTCCGTCCATAATAATAGTTTATCTGATTCATTAATCCATCTGGCATGTGTTACAGCTGATGGTACCATCGCTGAGGAGGATAATGTGCCAGCCACGGGTCCTGCGGGGATCTACCGTAGACGTGGTTCAAAGGGTCATTGTTATCCTCAAGCTTCCTACATGCCAGACAGACCAACAATCCCGGCAAGACCAGCCAGTTTCTACGGACATGGATCCACAGTATGCGAATATCCGGTAATTTTGCTTTTTTTCGATACTTTGATCTTACTTCTAACCTGCAGAACTGCGAACCTCAAATACTTATCCGGCCGAAATCACGGAGGAACGGCGACACTAAGACAAAACATAAGAGCTTCACTGAACACCTTGTGGGCTCATTGAAGAAGAGTGGAAAACCACTGTTTGGATACCGAAGTAAAGGTATGTCAGTGCATTTCAAAATGTGTGGGGGAGTTTCTTACATGCAACTTCTGGAGTTTTGCCTTTTTGAAATCTCACAAACCAAATGTCAACAAAGAGGAACGGCCGCAGCTCGTTTTCAGCCGAGTTAGCTATGCATGTGACACAAAAAAGTTCCCAAATGGCCAAAAATGTGATTCGCGTGTCAGATCATGGTCCAACCCTCAGGGGAGTGTTGGTAAAAAATGTTCATCTTTCGAACTGACATGGTTAATTTGGGAGCACTTAGGGGAAATAGTCTTGAGCAAAAATGGCGACTCGAACAAATTGCATCTAACATCCTGAGAGGATAACGCGAGGATGTATACACCAGATGTCCTTTGGCAATGACCCCAAGGTTTCGAGAGCGGCAACTCTCTTTTCTATGCACCGAATGCAACAGGCCTAAAGAAACGGCATAATAACAACGAGACAACGGCGCCAGACCTCTCGCATTGCTCAAGCTCTGCACCACGTACTACAGTGACTTCGCCCTAGCAGCGTCGCGCGCCCCCTATTCAGCCAGCGGCTGCATGTGGTTTCCCTCCTTGTTTGCCGCTGCCGCCGGCCGCCGCATCGTATTGATTCTTCACCCCTTCCTTCTCTTCTCCCCTCCCTCTGCGTCCTCGTTTGCCGTTGAGCGCATGCGAGTGGTCGCTAGTGACACTTGTCTGCCACCAACGACGAAGCCGGCAGCCTTCCCGGGACTGCATCTGTAGCCGTGGCCATCTGAGCGGATAAGAGTCTGCTATTCATTTTGTCCGCGCTGCCTTCATCCATCTCTAACCCCACCGCGTGCGACTGCGCGTGAAGCTTGCCGCATTTCACTCGTTACTAGTTAGTTAGTTAACTAGGCTGTGCCGGATATCACACCTGTCTACTGTCGTCTGACCCTTGTCGAAATTTATTGAAACGTTGTTCTAATTGGCATTGACAGCGTTACCGTCACCACACCTCCATTCAAGCGGGCGGTGCTTGCTTAGTTCACTTCCGGGGCTGTTTGTTGTGCGTTCTGATGCTTGCCGCCAAAGAAAAGCCGACGTGTTCTTGAGAGTCCCTGCACTGTTTTGAGCATGTCTCGATCTGCTACATTTCACGATTTCTGTAATCCGACGGCGGCTGAAGAGGCGGCGTTTCTTCAAAACGCCCGCCTCGGAAGGGTCTTCCGGGATTTGCCCAGCACTCCTGAGGATGAATTACCTCCGGAAGATGAGAGTGAATCTGAGAACGGCCATCGCCGTCGTGGTATTCTCCCGAGCTCTACCTTTTCGTCGTGGCTCCAATTGTTGATGTCTAAAAAACGTCGGAGCATCATGTCTTTTTCGCAACGGCCGCCATTTATGCGACCGTCAATTTCACTGTGTAAGTATCGGAGCCCATTGAAAAAAATCTCTACATTTATCGGTGAATAGTAATAAAAAAAAAGGAATGAAAGGCAAAATTGAGTCTATAAATAGAAAATGCTTTTCACCTCAACAAGCTCCCCCATTTTTGTACTAATGTTTTGATTTATGCTTTCCTTTTTAGCTGTTGTGCATGAAACAAGCGCCTTGGGCTCAGATGGCGAAAGCATCGAGGTTTCGCCGTGCACAAGCGATCAAATGTCGACTTCCTCGCAAGGGCACTCTTCTTCCGGTACCAATGGTGACAGCGCGCAAGGTTCCCATCAGCAACGTTACATCCCTAACGTTAAGCTGCGCCAAAAACCGAACAACCGACGGTGGAGTGAGGTACGGTTGCTCATTGTGCTCTTTGGATTCATCCGTCACGCATGTCTCCTTTTAGCAAGATATCCAAAAGCGGCTTTCGCTTCCAGCCGACATTAAATTGCCACAAAATGTAGTTGAGAAGCTTAACCGCACACCAACACTCGATAACCCACTGACGCGAAAAAGTCGACGTGCATCATTGGTAAGTTTTTGGTTCCTCGTCAACGAGCATGTCGAACCATGACCCGACATGCCGTAAACACAGTAGCTCGCTTTGCCTAATTGGGCGATTTTCAAGTCAAAAGTGCAGCTTGACAAGCACCCTTTTTTCAGAGTGAGATAGGCTTTGGTAAGCTTGAAACGTACAAAAAAATGTTTGATCTCGGTGAAGGGACGTATGCAACTGTTTACCTCGGTGAATCATTATTAACGGGAAAGCCAGTTGCACTCAAGGTGAGACACTGCCCTAACAACTGATAACCTTGATTCATGCATGACATTTTAGGAAATTCGTCTCGAGCATGACGAAGGGGCGCCATGCACTGCTATTCGGGAAGTTTCCCTCCTACGCAACCTAAAGCATGCGAATGTAGTCACTCTGCATGACATTATTTACACTAACCGTATTCTGACGTTAGTATTTGAATATGTTGAACATGATTTGCGTGATTATATGGAAGAGGTGGACAACATGATCGTGCTAAACAATGTCAAGCTTTTCTTAATGCAACTCCTGCGCGGCTTGGCCTACTGCCATCAGCGACGGGTACTTCATCGTGACTTGAAACCGCAAAATCTCCTCATTAACAACAATGGCGAGCTCAAACTGGCCGATTTCGGCCTCGCACGCGCTCAATCCGTGCCGACCAAGACGTATTCAAATGAAGTGGTCACTCTGTGGTACCGACCGCCGGACGTCCTACTGGGTAATTCTATCAACGCGTTTCCGTTGTTCACTAACAAAAGGATTCACAATTGTAGGATCGAAAGAGTACTCGTCACACATTGACATGTGGGGAGTTGGATGCATTCTGTTTGAGATGTTAACACGCAAAGCCATGTTCCCTGGTTCGACAACCGACGAACAACTTAATTTGATTTTCCAACGCCTTGGAGTGCCAACTCAGGAGCGATCTGCATCACTTTTAGAGTCACCGTACTTTAAGCAGTTAAACCTGCCACCATGCAAACCGAAACCACTAATGAAACTGTCTCCACGCATCGATGCACAGAGTGCAGATTTGCTTGAAAAATTCCTTAAGGCAAGTGCAATCGTTAAGACGGCAATTAAAGTTTCTGCTAGAACAGCTCCCAGTACATTTCTAACTAATGATACTTTTGCAGTACGAAGGCCGAACTCGAATTTCTGCTGCCGACGCAATGCGGCATCCTTTCTTGGGTAATTTTCCATCGGCTGTATTCAGCCTTGGTGACAACGAGTCCATTTTGTCCGTTCCGGGTGTGCGTTACGTTCCAGAAACGTTTGTGCACACTCGTAACATGTCCATGGTACATTCGTCTGCGAGTATGAACGGTTTCTCCAATCAACCGAAACAACACTTTCAAAAACACACCTAATTAAGTACTCAAAGTCCAAAATCAATGAGTGAAACCAACGGGTAGCCACTCGTCTAATACCAAGTCTTTGATGTAGAGTAACACCAGAATATTTGCTTTCGCAATATTACTCTGTCTATACATAGATGTTCTATCATTCGAATGGTAAAGTTTTTCTTAATGAAAAAAGATATTAAAAATTACATGTGCTTTCTCACTATATGAAATGCTGATGTTCTTTATGTGGTACATACGATTCGAAAAAATATGTTTGCAAAATGAAATTCTCATATGAATGCGTGCGTGTTGTCATGGAAACAAAAACGGAACATGCGGGGGACTTCGGACATGAAAGAGATGCATTTAATGGTTCCCAGGGGTCCGCATTAACTCTGCCTTCTGCTGTCGTAATTTGTATCCGGTTGCTATGCTCTTAATGGGATAACCAAATATTATTCAGTAACAAAAACCTGGCTATTTTGAGTACGATTAGCAGCCGAAAGGGGCAAAAAGTGAATATCAAGCTGATTCATTTCACAGGTCCAAATGAGCGACGATGACTTGTTTCTTCCCGAGGTAAGTTATCGCTGACGCATTGTTATGATAAAATAACGAAAACATGTTATGTAGCCATCGTATGATTATTTTTTAATTGAATTTCATAGGATTCGACAACTGGAAATGCCGATTCTGATTTTATAGGCAGCTTATTCGGTGGACCTCGTGCTGTAAAGGTTTGCATTTCACTTTTCGAAACTTGTGGAGAACACAATGGTCGTTGCAGAAGGAGAAAAAAACCGTCGAGGACCTGTTTCGAACGCCATCAACCAGACCGGCGTCGGCTGCTCCATCAACATCGACCACAAGCCCTCCAAAACGGCGTCCAGGCGTGACCTTCCTCGATCCGCCTGTAAGTAGTACGAAAAGCCTTCCTCTTTCCGAGCCAGTCAAAACTGAATCGAGGCCGGCCACAACTGATTTGTTAAACAGTCTGTTTTCTGGAACAACATCCGGAAGTCGACGAACTAGACCAACGTATGAACAACAACGCAGATTTTTTAAACAGATAAAGCTCGTTACAAACTTCGTCGTTCGTTTTCAGTGACGCAGTTGGCAGCGAAGCAGCTTCCGTGACTGGCAAAACAACAACTGGTAGTCGAAGACCGACTTCAAGCTCGGGGCTAGATTTTTTGGATTCAAACGAGCCACCACCACGGATTGAGCATGCTCCGACGCCCGCGCCGCCACCACCGTAAGCATGGGGACGTTGGACAATATTTACCATTACATTTTAGCCGAAATGATGCTGAAATTGAAACACTTCGAAGGGAAATGTCGACATTAAAGTATGAAAAAGACGAAGACCTTAGAACTATCCGCGATCTACAATCGAAAATATCCGCGCTCAAGGACGAACATCATCGCCATATCGAAGATTTACAGATTGGACACAAGTAAGAAATGCATGGTTGGACACGCATAACCACTGTTCAGGGGACCGTCACTACATGCATTTTTAGGCGAGAAATTGAGGAACTGCAGCGAAAACACAATGAAGAGTTGCAACAAGTAAAAAAAGTTGATGAAATACAAGCGGATATTCTGGAAAATGTGAAACAGTATCACAGGTATTATTTTTTGCTCCGTAGTACGACTTAACTTTACTGTTTTAGTGTTTTTGACGATGTGCGAAATTCGCTGTTCGCAATTCAGTCGAACGCAGATGACCTTAAAGGGCAAGTTGAAGCCATTGAAAGAAGAGACGATCAAACAAAAAATGCTGTTGATTTTGCTAATCGGCAAGTAGATGAAGCACAGAATAGGTGAGTCGCATATTGACGTGCATTATTCAAGCTTTAAAACTTCAGGTTATACCAAGAACTTCAAGAATTTGAACAAAAAAGAGTCAATAGTGTAAAGTTCCTTGAAGAACAGATAGAGAAGCTGACAAGAATATACGAGGATGAAATTGTTACGGTATAAAGAAACTGTTTCGTATGCATTAAAGTTCAAACTTAATTTTAGGGTCGAAGATGGATTCAACAAGAAAGACAGAAACTATTAGTGGAGAAGAAGGCCTTCCAAGACGAGCAAATTGGCATCATCACAACTGTAGAACAGAAAAAAGAAGACCTAGAAGAACTGAAATCGGACTTTCTTAAAAAAGAGCACGATCTGCTAGTGCGGGTAATCAATGAGCGTACGATGTTGACCGAGACGCAACGCCAATTCGAACTGCAACGCAATGCTGATATCATCCGCCTACGAAAGGAAGCGGAAGAGCTCGAAGTATGCTTCAATCAAGTTCAAAATGCACTTATTGCTATCGATGCTCTTCGAAAAGAATATGAACTCAAAAACAAACACGTAAGTGACAGCCAGTTTATGATTAGACTGCATCAAACTGCAAACTCCGTTTTTAGATGCAGATGAATATTGAAGCCATTATGGAACACTTGCCAGTCCATATGCAACGACACTTCTTGCATTGATGTTAAAACTGTTAAATTTATTCTTCATTAAAAGAACTCGTAAAACGAATTAAACAACAAAGCACAATGCAAACATAAAATAAAGTTACAAATATTAAAAGAACGATAAATTAATTGTTGAACCAAGTAAATATATACTTATTCTACGATCGCTGTAAGCTTGTCCTTGTTATCGTAAAGTCAAGTTTGGACAAAACCCATAGCAACCGATTTTTACTGCTTAGCGGTGGAGAAGAGGGCAGCAAGACCGCCAGCGGCAGCGAGAGAGAGGATGCAGTTGATGGACGGGTTGAAGGCGCCGAGGATCCAGAAGGAGAGGACGAGGAAGGTCGAGAGGAAGATGATGTTGTTGTAGAAAATGGAGAAAGTAGTGGCCTCGTAGTCGCCGACTTCGCTCTTCCTCCAGAGGATGCGTTGTTCCTTCTCGATCTTAGAGATCTTCTTGTCATCAGCAAACTGCTTGGTGACTTCACGGGCAATAGCATCACCACGCTTGACAATAATTCTAAAGCAGATTGGGTAAGAGGATATATAAATCAGTAATTAAAAGACTTACTGATCCTTAAGGAGCTGCTTGGTGTTACGGTAAGCGGTTCCGAGGAGGGTAGAGGCAACAATTACCGAGATGAGCCAAACGATCCACGAGTCGCTGGGTTCCATCTGGTGGATTCCGTAGAACAAGTAGATCGGGCCAAGCGCAACGACGGTGGAGATGGTGTAGAAGACAGCATTGCTCTTCTTTGACACATCAGAGGAGAAACCCTGAAAATAATATATTGAAAATAAAAAACTAGCTACTTTAAACAAACCTGGAGAAGGATTTCTTCTTCACGCGACAACTTGCCGGCCTTGGACATGTTTGCGCTGGTTTGGCTGTAAAATAGCTTTATTTTATAGAATGTTATTAAGAAAACTGTTTTAGTCGCGCGAGAAATAAGATGAGTTGCGACAAAACGACGACACACCGAACCCACGGGCTTTGCGGACGTGGTCAGACTACTCGTCCGAGAGACAACGCCCCTCACCGAACTGCAAGCCTCTATACAACGCGACGCGCAGCGCGTGTCTCGTCGAGAAAAGTTTTCCAACTGGACTGGTAGTCGCTCGAGGGAGACAAAGCGTCCAAACGCGTATTTATAACATTTAGTTTCGTCTGTTATTTCACGCAAATACAGTTTTCGCAAAATAGCAATCACAGTGTGTAAAGTATATTTACAAAACAAAATCACAAAGTTTTTCCTTATGTTTCTTGTATTCACAAATGTGCAACATTCCATTAACTTTGCTATGTCGTACTTTTTTAGAGGAAGGCGACCCCTTTCTCAGGTAGTTTCCCCTGCACTTTCTTTTTTTATACCACCCGGGAATCTGTTAGCAACAGGTTTTTTCTTCGTATATTTATTATTCTGTTTCTAATTACATTATAAAACACCTGGCCGGTTTTCAAGCTTGCCCAATCCTTTCTTTTTTGATTATTACTTTTATTAGCGTTCTCCTTAAAGTGAGTTCAATAAGTTTACCATGAAAAAATATATAACCGAAATATAATCCCGCAACTTTTTTACAATTGAAGAGCGAGGTGTCTTCAAAATTAAAACTAGGCACTTTTTTTAACAAAAAAATGTCGGCAATGCTTGGCATTTAGATAAAGCTCAAATATTTGTTTCATAAAAATAGTAACATCGCACATATTTGTAATATACGATCTCCGAATTAGACGGCGATTGGAATGGCTTCTTTTGGTTTGTCATCAGAAGTTTCCGAGTCAGCGTGGTCTTCGACAGGGTCAAGCTGAAAAGTTTTCTTAGTATGTTTAAAGATTAGTTTTAAACTTACAGCGTTAAGTTCGTCTTCCGTGTAAATGAGAGGCAGGACAAAATGACGGCACGCGATGAACATAATGAAAACAACAGGAAACAGAATTGCCAACTCCGCAAACTGTTTCACTGTATAAATAGTAATAAGTGCAACTAGCTGCAGAAATCGGTAAATGCGGATGCGATTTGCAGGAACCTAGATTTAAATCATTGTATTTACCAGTTTTTGTTAGCTTAACTTACATTCATGTCAGTATGCGTATGACGGAAGTGCTTTCCAAAATGCATTGCATTCACGAGCCCTTTGAAGAGAGTACTTTCAATCATGCTTGTAGTTCCGACGTACAGAAAGATTCCAAAAAGGCATGGCACTGCCAAATCATTCAAATATTTTCCCATAAAAGTGGTACCTGCGAATAACACCGCCAGACTGATCGTGGTTACACGCTGCTCCACAACGTAATCCACTTCTGGTTTTGCACCAGGGGCTGTTTTCTTCGGATAAGACAAACCTTGAGCATGGGAAAGAGTTTGGACACCAGCAGCGCACATCCATGGCAATCCGAAGATTGACGAGATCAAGGCACAAATTGACATGACAACCAGATCCCAGTTGATACCGCCGGTTTTTTGAAACTTGCGATCTTTTTGTTCCAACATTATCCTTAAACGTAAAACTTTGACTTATACCTAATTGAAGCCGACTTACTCGCACATAGCTGTTTCCGCAAATTCCAAAACAAACACCATTACACCACCAGCTATACCTGCAAGTATGTGTGCACCAAATCGGTGAGTATCAGTGGTATTCGGGGTTATCAAATATCCATGCCCACGCAAAGTGGCATTTGTCCATTGCAAGGTCTCCGGAATTTCGACAGTATTCAAAACTCCTGGTGATACCATAAAGTAGATCAAAATAGACGTCAGAACCAACGTGATTAGGATGTTAAAGTCAGATAAGTAATTGCGAACCTAAAATTATTATTTATCGACACAATGAATGACCCATGATTGAACCTACACAACGACCAAGAAGTTCGCTGAATCTCAATTGGTACAGCACAAAAGCAATTCCGAAACAAATAATTACTACCAAAATAGCCATAAGACCAGCGTTGGGACGCGGCAGATCACATTCAAAGGCAGTGTGCACGGTAATGTTTTTACCTTGTTCGATGAGCTCGGTAAGACACGGATTGGTGTAATCCTTGTAGAATTTGAAACCTTTCGACGGGTTTTCAACATACTCCTTAAATATAATTCTCATCATAAAAAAGTTGATATTTTACTTACGTGATAAAGAAAATGCCCGGTTTCCATGACGTAAATTAAAGCAATAAGAGAGCAAAATATTTCTTCGGTGAAACCGGTAATGAATTTGAGCAATCGTGAACCATTGAATGTAACCGTGAGAAAACTGCATAAAGCTATAGTGAATCCTGCATAAAGCCGCACCTCCATGTAGTCAAGATTGGCATGTTTGCAGAGCATAAAAAAACTGCCTTCAAAAATAACAATGGGACCAGTAACTGATTGGATGAGCATAGGTTGCACCGAAAATAAACCCCAAACAAGACCGCTGATGGCGGTAGAATAGAAACATTCCATGACACCCATGCGCTGATCGGTAATTTTTTGTAAAATTTTGCCGAAGGCGATGGTAGGCATCAGAAGGCTGAGATAAATTGAAATTGTAGTGATAAGAGCCATTGTTTTTCCGTTATTGATGTCTCGGAAATCAGAGATGTAGCGTTGACGCATGTTTCGGAAGTCATTGATGAACCCTTCAAATAGTTGAGGCTTCCGTTCGTACTTGACGTTTAGTAAGCTGTTGACATCGTCATTGTTTGGTTTCAGTTGATCAAAAAATTCTTTGCCTTCGACAATCTTTGGCAGATGTGACTTCTTTGATTTTTTACGTTGTCGTACCTTGCTCCGTCGCACAACTTTTTCATACTCTTCAACTGAGAAGACATCCGGTGAGTCAATTGACGAAGGCGGAATCATTGTCATTTGTTGAAGCACATTATCAAAGGATCGAAGCATCTCTTGGCGTGTGTTCAAATGATACAATGACGATACAAAATTCTTGTTTGTGCAAAGAGTAGCAAAAACACGTCCAAGTTCGAGATATTCGTTGTTAACCTGCGCCGGTCCGACAATCAAAACAAAAAATCGAACTGGCACACGCTTCTTCGTCAGAAGAGGATCACAAAGTGCATGCTTCAGACGAATAAATATGAACTTTGTGTTTTCGAAAAACCCAGTTCTGCCAACAAGAAGATGAACGCATTCACTACCGTCTGGTGCAGAAGTATCAGCTTCCCAATTCGAGGATGCATGTGAGTGTTCTGATCGCAAAGAATGGAAGCTAGATCCATCCAACGTCTCCTGTGGCACTGTCAGTAGTGGCTGATACTCTGGGACTTTTTTCACCGGAGAGCAATGCAGGCTGCAAAATGCAAAAACTATACGTCAAAAAACATCTGGCGTATGGAAGGTCGTAAACTAACGCTTCAACACTCGTTCGCTTGTTTGGAAGATGGACATCTGGCAACCCATTTTCTGGAACTTCTCCCTCGGCATGTAAATGATGACTGAAAGAGTCATAAGGGCGCCGCGGCATTTCCAATGACGAATTGGAATTTTGTTTTTTTGGTGGATCAATCGCACTTGTTGACATGCAACGGCTTGGAGGGTCTCGTTGAAATAGCAAAGCTACGCCATCTCGACCGCTTCCTGTGAGCTTCCGGATCCAATTGTAACGAACTTGGTTGTTTTTCGCATGGCTGTAATCGACTTTTTTGTTTCTATTTTAAAGCTGTGTCAACCATACTCTCGCCGAAAGTTTAGAAACGCAACAAGGGCGTTTGTATCCTCGTGATTCATGGCACCGAGTGTTTCCAATTCTGTCGCGGTGTTGTGACAGATCTCGCCAAAAGTAGTACCGTCAACATCCAAGGCACACATAGATTGGTCTAAAATATTTTCCTTATTTTTATATTTTTTGA
>KB455247.1:135076-196674 GCA_000341325.1 Panagrellus redivivus | reverse complement strand
GTTTTCGGAGTCATGGAATCTGTATCGGTGGTTGTGTATCTGTTATCGGAGTCATGGAATCTATACCTGTGGTGGTGAATCTGTTTTCGGAGTCATGGAATCTGTATCGTGGTTGTGTATCTGTTTTCGGAGTCATGGAATCTGTATCGGTGGTTGTGTATCTGTTTTCGGAGTCATGGAATCTGTATCGGTGGTTGTGTATCTGTTTTCGGAGTCATGGAATATTTTTAGGAGTCATGGAATCTGTGTCGTGGTTGTGTATCTGTTTTTGGAGTCAAGGAAT
Source organism: Panagrellus redivivus (assembly GCA_000341325.1). Classification (NCBI taxonomy): domain Eukaryota; kingdom Metazoa; phylum Nematoda; class Chromadorea; order Rhabditida; family Panagrolaimidae; genus Panagrellus; species Panagrellus redivivus. Next base: position 196,391 of record KB455247.1, on the reverse strand, counting down.
CTGTATCGGTGGTTGTGTATCTGTTATCGGAGTCATGGAATTTGATCGGTGGTGGTGAAATCTTTGCTGAATATTGTTTGGATGCAATGTTTTAAGCCCATGCTTATATGGCGAGCATCATTTGCATGTGCATCATTCGGTAAAAGAGCAGAGGGGAACCAGACAACGAGAGAGAGGATGTCTCACGCAGTGAGAATAATGTGTACTCAAAGACAACTACTTTGTGGTAACTTTCTTATAAAATAACCTTCAATTACATGTACAACTGCAACTGACAATAAATAAAATCATCACGACCGTGGAAAAAAGTATTATAAAAACTTCTGTGGTTTTTCGTTTGTCGGTACCGATAACGTTATATAGTTGTTGCCATGATAGTACAAAAATAGCACCAGTTTTAAACAAAACTGTTCCGTAAAAAAAGTATTGAAGGTTCTTCTTTCATTTTATTAATGTATTTGTTTCAACGTTGACTCTAAATGCTGGAAAGTGTAACTTTATGTTTGATTTTTAGGAGTGATACCGTTTCTAAAACAATGGAGCAAACCAAGCGATTTTTGAGCTTTTATTACTGTGGATAGAGGGTAACCGGAAAACTGTAAAACTGATATCACCATTATATAAAACTGTTAGGAAGGTAAGTAGAAAAATGCGGACGTTGACCAGAACAGTTGAGAACGGGAAACGGAGGATGTTGGCGACAGACACATAACGCCAATTGACTGACTCGAATATCGAGATAACTGAAACTGTTATCCGTCTCAATCTTACAGTTTCGATCAGTTTTTGATTGTCTGTCCTTTGTTAATTTCATCAAAACGGTAAGAACCATTTACATGCATGTTTGGAAATTGTGTTCATCCGATTTTGTAACACATTTTTCGTATATCCAACTCAGTTTTGGAATTCGACGTGTATATATAATTTTGCGTTTTTTCCAGAAGGAAGCCCTTATGCAATGGCCCATGGGCTTGTTTTCAACTCTGTCAAGCTCTTCTTGAAGCCCTGGGCATCTAAGATCATATCCACGACCAGCATCGCAGCATTTTCGACAGATCGCGAAGGAAAGATCAATGTTAACGTCGGAACCATCGGCCACATTGATCATGGCAAAACGACGCTAACTTCCGCGATTACTCGAGTCCTAGCTAAGAAAGGTATGATCATTACATTCTACATGATTGTCTGGTATATATAGAAGCTTTTTTAGGTGGCGCCAAGTTTGTCAAGTTCGACGAGATTGACAAAGGAAAAGAGGAAAAGAAACGTGGCATTACCATCAATATTGCGCACATTGGATACGAAAGCAAGAATCGTCGCTATGCTCATACGGATTGCCCCGGACATAGTGATTTCATCAAGAATATGATTTGTGGCACCGCTCAGATGGATGCTGCCATCCTTGTTATTGCGGCGACGGATGGTGTCATGGCCCAAACGAAGGAACACTTGCTGTTGGCGAAGCAAATCGGTTTGAAGAACATCATTGTCTTTATCAACAAAGCCGACCTCGTTGAGAAAGATGACTTGGAGCTTGTTGAGTTGGAAGCGAGAGAGCTGCTGACGGAAAATGGATTCGACGGTCAGTTTTATATATAATTTTGATTCCCTTGATTTGTAAATTGCTTTTTAGGTGAAAATGTGACTGTCATCTCAGGCTCCGCTCTTCAAGCCATGGAAGGCAAAGATATTTCCTCGATTGAGCAACTTGTGGATGCTTTGGACAATATCCCTGAGCCCCCGCGAGCCCAAGATGCTCCGTTTTTGATGCCGATTGCGTCGCGTGTCCAGATCACAGGTCGCGGAACTGTTGTTGTCGGTACCGTTGCCCAGGGCACTCTCAAGAAAGGCGAGCCTGTTGCTATCAACGGTTTCGGTGCTGATACGAAAACCGTCGCTACGGATATTCAAGTGTTCAAGAAGAGCGTCAAGCAAGTCACAGCTGGTGAGCATTGCGGAATCCTCTGTCGCAACTTGAAAGCCGCTGGCGTCGCCCGTGGTATGTGGATGGGCGCGCCTGGTACCATCGTTAGCACCAACTTCTTGAAGACATCTCTCTACATGCTTACCGAAGGGGAATCTGGTCGACGTCATGGTATTCGCAGCGGCTTCACCGATCGCGTGTTTTGCTCAACTTGGGACGAACCTGGTCGGATTCTCTTCGATGGCGAGCTTCTCATGCCGGGCGATCACATAACGGCTTACCTATTCTTCCTAAATCATGTCCCAATCATGCAGAACATGTCTTTCACTCTCCGTGAAAGCGGTCAAAATGTTCGGACAATCGGACGTGGTGTCGTCACTGAGGTGTTGAAGCCACTCGAGATTACAAGTTTCGCGAAGCTCAACCAAGAGGAAGTTATTAAGAAGGCTGTTGCCATTTCATCTGCTTAGGTTTCTGTTTGATTGTAGTTGTTGTTTTAGGTTGTTATTCGGTATAAAATGGTTAGTTAATTGTTAAAACTTGGTTGTTGTGGTTGGTTAGCCACTTGAATATCTGATTTTACTATTTCCTTCCTTACTTTGAATCATGTACTTCAGGAATGAGTAGTGCTCAGGAGATCGAGAACTATGTCAACGGTAAAATCGACGAAGACTCTTTTCTGTCGGCTGTGGTTAAAAATCGCAGCTTAGACGACAGAAATGTTTTGTCCATTGTGGAATCCGTCTGTGCCACGCTCAATATCAACCTTCGTCAAGAGGTATTTACAGTTTTAATTTGATTTTTGATAATCCGTTTAGTTTAGATCGAATCCAACTCCAACCGCCTCGTCGAACAAGCCGGCTCCATCGACACCCTTGATGCCATGCACAAGATGGTTCATTCCGAGGTCCGTGATGCCGCCCGTATGGCTACCGATCTTGGCAGTCGCATGAAGGAAAACTTCACTGAATTCCAACAGCGCCTCAAGGACTTCCACCGCTTGCGTAATCTGCACAACTTGTTGCAAGATCAAGTTCGCGTTGACAACCTCATCGCTGAATGGGATAAAGTCGATTTTACAAGGCAGGCTGATATCCTTGTTGAGTTGCGTAAGATTGTCGCGGAAAACGCCAATCTGCGGCGCTTGCAATGGTATCGTGACGACACCCGTTTCCGCATCGAAAACCTTACTCGGTCCACGAAGGATAACGTCATTAAGGAGTTGTATCACGGTCTGGATGAACACGATTCACTCAATGTCAATCATGCCGTGATGTCGTTGTTCACGATCAACAAGGAGATGGCTGAACAGGAATTCACGCATATTGTCAAGAAAGGCGTTGAAGAGATTGACGCCGTTTTGAAGATTGTTGCCCTCGTGGAAGAACCCGCTGAAATGCAAGCCACTCTTGAGAAGCATCAATTGGCTTTGAAGCTTGATCATTGGCTTGTTCAGCTGCAGCTTATTGGTAGGCCTCTTAATTGTTATCGATTCTTCTTAAATAGTGTTATTTTTAGATAATGATCTTGCCAAGCGTTTCGGCGAACGTCTCGGAAAGATTATCGGTATTCGCTTGAACAAGTACAGTCACGCCATCGTGTACGTCTTGAACGTCTTGCATACTTGTGCTAACCATCTTCGCAGCGATGTTGCCGTGCCGATCAAGGAAGCCTTGTATTCGATTGACACTCTTTATGCCGATGAACGCTACGTCGCTATCACAAAGACCATTGACGACCTCTTCAAACAGGGCAATGCCCATCGCGGTACAGGATTCATCGGGGTACGTTTTCGCATTTTTATTTGCTTCATTGTTTATTTCTTCTGTTTCAGATCCGTGAAATCTTTCAAGAAGAACTTGACAAAGCCCGGTTTGATCCCGTTTTCCACCAGATGATGTACAAGATCGTCCGTCGTGCTATTCAATACGTCGCCAGCCAAGCCGAGTTCATGATCGAAAGCACGAATCATCAATGGACTTTCGGTCGTATGAGCCGTGTTCAATCGCAAAACTACAATATTCTCAATATGGTTTACCAATTGTCGCAACAATTCCCCGATGGTCGTGAATGCTTCCAACCCATGTTGGATCTTCACAAATCTGGTTGCTTGAAGTCGATTTCAGTCCTTGTTCGGATGGTTCTTGAATCCATGTACCAGGAAGACTTCTCCAAGAGCGCGCCCAAATCCGCCGCTTCGCCATACATGGCTGAATTATGTGACCACCTATCTTCGTTCAGTAACCATTTCCATTGCCTGCATATGCTGTGCACCCCTGTTGAAGAAATCCATGATTTTGCCACGTTTGTCGTCGAGCAGTTTCTTCTCCATATCTCGCTCGTCAAGCCGTTCAATCAGAATGCGGCCCAGCAATTTGCTGTTGATCTCCGGTTTTTGATTAATGTGTTCATGAAGGTTTGTCTTTGCATCTACTCTATTTTTGGTTTTACCGTATAACGTTTCAGCACTTCACTTGCCGTACGTCTAACTACATCAATGCCCGCACCTCCTTGTTCAAATTTGTGGAAGAGTTGCCCGATTCCGCGAAGAAGCCCATTCTGTCTGTTGCCGTTCCGCAATGGTTCCTGCTCACGATTATCATTTCGAATTCTAACGGAATTCCGATGCCTTTCGAATCTGTGAGTTGGTCTCGTGCAGAATACGTTAAGTGGTTTATCGAAGAAAACGAACAAAATCGTTATGACTTCTTCCGGAACCTGATTTCCGCAAACGAAAAGAAGGCCGATCCCGAAGACGCCGCCGTCATGCAAAAGTTGCTGGCTGAATGGAACAAGACCTTCGAATCCAAGTGAATTACAAACATATAATTTATTACTGACTGACTGTGATGTTTTGGTGTATCGGGCTGTAGTGCTAATTCTAACTTTGGGGTACCGTAAATTAATTTATTTCAATGATAAGTTATTACGTACATTGTTTTTGGTATGATTGGAAATAAAAACCGAGGAATAAATTATGACCATCCTAGTTCAGTGGCAGCGGGGCTTTTTCGATCACTTGCGGCGCTGTTTTTCCGACAGTGTTTTCGTAGAGGCAATACTGCATGAATGAGGCCAAAGCGAGAAAAACAACGCAGCATTTGAAAATAATGATGGTGGAAAAGTCGTTGCAGAGAATCGCGATCACAATAATGTTGAGAGGCACCTGAAATGGACAAAAAATTGTTTACAGACCTGCTACGATTTCAATGCGTGGTTTGTAAACATACGCGGAAAAAGTTCATCGTGGTCGAACGGGTTTCTTCCTTGATGTAACGGCCGCGAAGGTAACCGACAGCTGGCCAAAAAATTCCGACGCAAATTTCGAAAACGATGAACGAGAAGAACACGGCAGTGAGGTTTCCGGGAAGAAGGATAGGTGCGACGAAGCACAGAGCAGCTGTGACCAGAACAAAGCTGAAACCACGTTTACTGATGGCTATTTTTGAAAATCAAAAGACAAACCGCATGAATGATTCAGGCTCGGCATAAGAAGTGAGGATCGAAAAAACGTAGCTACCAATCATAACGGCAATCATGAAAGCGGCAAAGATAAGGCCATGGGGGATAGAAGCCTCAGAAGCTGCAGCCAAAGTCGGAGTCCATTCAATAACAAATGTGTACATGGTGCCTTCGAAAAGACTCTGGATAAGTCCGAGGTACAACACATTGCTGTCTAAAAGTGCATTTGTTTCAATTCTTTCAACGGTGATACTGTAGTAAGATCGTACCTTCACGAATCGCCTTGTAACCACTTTGCAACGAGCTCTTGAAAGCGACTGACTTGTTTCCGAAGTTTTCCGGCCACGTTTTGAAGATGACGACGGCCATAACACATAAAACGCCGAGGGAAACATCGAACGGTGCGCTAAAGGAAAAGCGTTCATTTAAGATCGTCGTGCGAAAAGACATACACGTAACCGAAGGTGTCAGCAACTCCTTGAGCAACAACTCCAGCACAAATGGCGATGACAGAGTTTCCGAAAGTTGCTTGCGAGAAAATGATGGAAAGTTGGCTATCGCTGAATCCACGCTACAAAAAACACAAATAAGGATGCATGGAAACTAATAGCAACCGTAGAAATGGAAACGTACCTTGTTGTGTTCGTAGACGAGCCAGCTTTCAAAAGCACTGAATAGAATCGAGGTGGCAATACCGCTCAGTAAACGTCCGGACATGAGAATCCAAAAGTTGCCAAAATGCTTGGTGACACAGCCGATACCGTAGAACACAGCATAGAGGAAACAGTTCAACTTGCGACCGCTAAAATTTCAAATTCAAAATGGAAATACAAGAAAGACATACATTTTATCTGCCAAAGACCCGATAAAAGTACCGAAAACAAGGCTCGATCCAAATCCGGCGATGAACAATTGCTCGATTTGATGCTTGGACATTCCATAGTGCTGATAAAGAGCATAGACGTGCGGTCCTTGTAGCCAATCAGCACCTTTAAATGTGTCATGTAAACCACCTTGTCGCCACGTGGATTTTGTTTTACACCTTACCTACGGCCAATAAGTATACAGTGAGATAACTGCGCTGAAATCCAATAAATTGGGCATCATCACACGCCGGTTGACGGGATTTGGCAAAAGTGCTGAGCCCAAGGCAGGCTAAAGCGAGCCCAACCAGACTGAGGATAAAGAACATGGAGCTGGATCACTGACAGAGAGAGACAACGGAGCTCACGCTTCAAGAACGACCAAAAATGTCCACCTGTGTGGCTGTCCGTGGGCAATGAATAAGAACGCCCTCAAAAGATAATTTGCATGCGTTTGTTTTGTACGCACAAAAATTAGTCTTGAGCTGGAAAAGGGGTATTGACACGTCCTCCGTGTGTTATGTTGCATCCAGCAACCCATCGCTATAAATGAGGTCTTTCAGATTGTGTTATCATTCTATGCCATCATGCGTCGAATTTCGGTGAGTTGAATTGTTTGCTTGATTTTAAGTTTCCTTGTTTTCTTCTTCTTCCTTTGGGGGTCGTTGATTTTCAATAAAGGAGAGAAGACAGGTGCAAATTGACTGATTTGTCGATATAGAACGCTCTGAATACTCTTTTCAAGGAATAAAGCAGATGGTAAAAGTTGATTTTCGGAACGTGCAGACGGCACTTTTCGATAAAAAGCAGCCAAAAGACAGATAATGCCAGGCAACAGACAGAACTGCCATTTTTCAATAGGAGATGCATTCATCGTTAGTCGTGCGCAGCTGTAGGGGGTTGGTAATGTCAGGGGCGAAAAGGCCTAGCCCCGTCGGGCCTGTTGCGTTAAAGCAACCCCAGTGCTGTCTCGTCGCATAGACGCGTCTGTTCGACATTCTTTCCAAGAGCTTTTTTTTTGCTGCACGCACAATGGCTTAGCTGGGTAGGGTAAGGTGAAACAAAAAACGTTTATGTTATAAAAACCTGTACGGGTTACCTTTTCTGTCGTCGTGCTTGTGGATTTCTCTACGTGGCTCACGTATTGTTTGCGTCGACGGAGCTTCGATATATTTGGATGCCTCGTTGCATTTAAAACGGTCTGATTTTTTGATAGATACCTCTGTCTGACCTAATTGTGCTAACAAAATTGCCATTCTTTATATAAAAGTTCGTTACTAATCAAGTCTATGAAAGCATACCATTTAACGTACTAAAAATCTTAAACAATTACATTATACTGTAACGTAGCGTGATCCAAGCAATCGCGAAAACTGACATGTGTTCAAAAATTGTTCTTTGACTTGTTACGAAATTGAAAATTTTGATTGTAGTAATGCCAGCGACTGTGCCCGGCAGTGTTGTGCTTTGTGATGGAGATTGTGATAAGAACGCAAACACTGTACTTCCGCCATCGCAAAACGCCGAACGCCGTGTAAAAATAAGCGAACTGAAGGATGATCACGGCTCCAATTGTGCCGCCGGCCACGTATGCCGCCGAAATCGCACGATGTCGACGTCAAAGTCGGAGGATCACCTTATGACCACCGATCACGGAATGGTTCGAATTTCAATATGATCAGATCAAGATAACATAAAACAAAATGCTTCAGAAAGTTTACACTAAAGGCCGTCCGCCATGGTATGACATCCATGGGCAACGCCTGAAGAAGCCGTATTTCATTGGTATTTGTGGCGGATCGGCATCGGGCAAAACAACCGTTGCCAAAAGTATTATTGAACGACTTGGCATGCAATGGGTGACGGTGTTATCCATGGATGCTTTTTACAAGGTGCTAACACCGGAGCAACATGAATTAGCAGCTAAAAACGAATATAATTTTGACACCCCAGCGGCTTTCGACTTTGATTTACTGTACGAAGCTCTGAAACGCCTGAGTGAAGGTAAATCCGTCGACGTTCCGGTTTATGATTTCACTCACCACAAGCGCGATGTGAATACAAAAGTCATGTATGGTGCCGATGTTCTCATCTTTGAAGGCATCTTGGCGTTCCACATGCCAGAAATTGTCGACTTGATGGACATCAAGATCTTTGTCGACACCGATGCGGATTCAAGACTCGCTCGTCGGCTTTCTCGTGACACAGGTGAACGTGGTCGTGATATTCGTGGTGTGCTTGACCAATACATCCGACACGTTAAGCCCGCGTTTGAGCAGTACATTGCACCGGGGGCCAAAGTGGCTGATGTTATTATTCCACGTGGAGGCGAAAACCTTGTCGCTATTGATTTGATTGTTCGTCAAGTCAAAACACAGCTAACTGCTCGAGGTATTGTGCTTTCTATGATTACACGTTGTAACTTTATAAAATTTTAGGATATGACGCCAATAAGCCTCAATCGGACACTGATGAACTTACATTCAATAAAGGTTCAATGCCGACATCGCTGCACATTGTTGAAAACACTCCACAAGTGCAGGGACTTCATACATTTATTAGAAACCGCGACACCCCACGGTAATTTAAACTAATTGGTACTAATAATTATATATACATTCTTTTTAGCGATGAATTCGTGTTCTATTCGGAGAGGCTTATGCGTATTTTGATTGAGTATGCAATCAACTTCATTCCTTATGAGGATGCTGAAGTTGTAATGCCGAATGGCAAAAAGTAAGGAAAAACCTTTATACATAAAAAATATAGTCGATTACAGCTATCACGGTAAACGCCGAAGTGCCGAAGTTTGCGGCGTTGCAGTAATGCGATCCGGGGAAACGTTCGAAAAAGCACTACGTTCAGTGGTCAAAGACTGCAAAGTAGGCAAAATTTTAATTCAAACTAATGAAATGACCATGGTACCTGAACTCTATTTCTTACGTCTTCCGCGAAACGTTTGCAAGTATAAGGTTTTACTGATGGACGCTACTGTTGGAACCGGTACGGTACTTTCAATGCAAAAAAAAACCAATTGTAATTATCATTGTAGGATCTTGTGCAACAATGGCCATACGAATTCTTTTGGATCACGATGTCCTTGAAGAAAATATAATCCTCTGTGCTTTACTCATGGCACAACCTGGTATTCAACGCATCGCTTACTCCTTCCCCCGTGTCAAACTAATCACCACGGCTGTCGATCCGATTCTTAACGAATACTACCACATCATTCCGGGCATGGGTAACTTTGGTGACCGGTACTTTGGTACTGAGTTTCCGTCGGCTCATAAGAAAAAACAGCGAGAGGAAAAACGCCGTGAGGTTGCACAGATGTTTGTCGATCACTCTGCTGCGGCTAGCGTTTCAAAGAGTTCATCGACTTAAAAAAAACTTTAGATGCATCAACACAATTTTTGCTTTTTCTTCTTTGATTATACCAAAAAATGCCATTACACAAAAAGAATCTTTCGTTAAAATCGGGCAAAAAAACATTTATAAAGCTGGTTGTTGTTTCAGTTATCAAATTTGGTTAAAAACTGCTTGTTTAATCGTTGTTAATTGTTGTGTTGATTTTGAAGTCATACTTTGTTTTATTTTGTTTTAGTTGATTTATAACTTGATGATGTTACGTGCAACAATTACGACCGCATTCGTATTTGTGAAATAAAGTTTTTAAGATAAAGTAAGTAAAGCGGATACCAAATCAGTTAAGCAATCAGAAAGTTGGTGTATCCAGGCGGTGACAACGCATCTAAGTCGGCGTTAGATTGTGTTTAATGATACCAAGTTTCCAACCAAGTAATTTTGTTATTGATTGGAATTTTGTCTATGGGCTTGTTGAAAGCGAATAATTTGTGTACGGCAAATGATGGATTTGTCATCAACGATGTCTGTGATAAAGCCTCAAATTTTGAATCACTAAAATCAGTTATTCGTTATTTGCCAGTTAAATAACATAAGGGTTAATGACAACCAAAATAATAAGTAATCATGTTGCGAACACAAAAAAAAGCTTGACACAAGCGTCAAAGAGGTGTTGCTGATCATTTTGATTGCACGGTTTCTTCCAGTTTCAAAGCACAAGATTACTGGCTCGTTGCTGCTTTTATCTTTTTTGGTCGTATTGCTTTACATGACCTCGAGCAGGCTACATTGATCCCAGTTTTCAAAAATTATATCACGCGTAAGCGTCCTTCTTTGTCGCAAACGTCTTTACTTCTTAACATCAAACAAAAATTTGTCAATTTTTCCTTACATTAGACTACATTTACCTTTTGAGATTGCTTTCTTTATGAGGAGGATGTAAAGTTAGGTGCTTTTTGTTTAAGCGATCATAAAACGTATTAAAATACCGCCCATATAAAGACATGGCTACACTAGCGGGTAACTATCATACATGGTTTCTGACTATGTAAACCTTAAAGAATGCTCACATGTCACATGTATTGTGTTACAAGGTAAATTGCTTTGCCAATGCAGGTGGCTGTTTTTTTGGGGTCTTTATTTTCATTTTAGAAGCTGTGCCGACATTTCAAGTATATTGAAGCCTCCATAAGAGTGGTTGAGTCCGATTTTTTGCACAGTTTTAGGCTGTATTCAACAAAAAAACGCGGGCGTACGAACCTATTGGACGAGATATTTCTGTTTTGTATCCTTATTATAGTTTGTGTGAGCGAGTTATCACACGCACTCTGTTCTTTTCCAAAGGCAGGAGGAACAAATCGATGGTGGACCCTTCGACATTTATCGAACAAGTCGTAGTTTCCAATAGGAGTTTTTTGTAGTTCGTCTTTTAGGTGAAGAGTATATTTTCTATTTTATTGCGTGAACAAGTTGAACGACAAACTTTTTACTTCGTTTGAATCCATATTGTGTCCAAGCTAGGTGTGTGCTTCGTGATTTTTAAAGCTGATAACAACACGTGTATCTATAATTTTAGCAGAGATCGACAGAACAGTGCAAGGATTCATCGCTGTGTTAGCCGCTAATTTTAGTTTTTACACTTATTGTTCATCGATTAATGGAATTCATTAATACATCTGTTTGATCCTAATCAACCCCCAGGCTGCGCAAATTGCGAACATTTGAAAACGCTAGTTTTTCTTGTGCGGCGTCATCTGACGAAACTAATCGTTAGTTGACATTCAACAAAAATGCATCCAATGATCAATGGTGCTACTCTATCAGCTACGGACATTTGTTTAGTGTGTGGCAGCCTAGCCAAAGGGTTACACTTTCAAGTGCGTTTAAAGAGCGAATTGCACTACATAGTTTATGCACAAATTGGTTCCAGGTGAATTCCTGTCGGGCATGTGCCGCATTTTATCGCAGATCTGTAAAGTCAAAGTTGGTCTATCGATGTCAACGAGGAACAGGACGCTGTGATTTATCAATTCGCATAAAAGGAAAACCCATGTGCCGGTACTGTCGAATGAAAAAATGCGCCGATATTGGCATGCGTATTGATGCAGACATGGGTCACGAATCGACCTCCAGTCCACCAGAGTCGGAAACCGTTGCTGACGAAGTCCCTGAAGAATATGTTTTGAAAGGTGGTGTTGTTCAAGTTGAGGGAAAACGCATCATTTACGACGTTAAACCGTTGATTCACCTTATTAAAGAAGCGGTCATTAAAAACAACGTTCAACCCATCAAAGGATTATCAGGAGTAACTTTGTCGCCGCTTCAAAGAATGGTCCACGAAGTATCAAAATTCATAGCGCAACGAACTCCGAAAGCCTGTGATGTTCAAGTCGTATCAGAAATGCGTGCTGAGTCTTGTATACACTTTCAAGAACAATATTTGCTGAAATTGGCGCATTTGGTGACGTCATGCGAGTATTTTGTGAGGCTTGAAGACGACCAAAAGGTTAAATTTCGCCGGGCTTTAAAAAACAATCACAATGTTTTCTTTTCAGTTTCCTTTATTCAGACATTTCTGGGGATCTTTTCAACAAATAGAACGTGCCTATCAAACCTTAACCGCATTTGGTTACGAAACAAACGATTTCCGCATGATTATTGGTGATAAGCAAGCTATTGACATGGACAATACTAAGTTCATTCTCGGTGAAGCTGACTCCGATGAGATCAAAAAGCTGTTCACACCTCTGAGACACCGTGTTTTTGGATGTTTGATGAACCCACTGCGATCGCTAAAACCAAGTATCTTCGAAATAGCGTACATGGCAATAAACTTTCTATGGACCTGTTTCGGTAGGTCGAAAATAAGCGTAGAACTGTTTCAAGAGAGTCATTTGTAATTACAGAGTTAAACAACATCAAATTGTCAACAACAGTCATAGCAGAAGAAGTTCTTGAAAGAAGCGCCAATGAGTTGCACAACTATTACGTTTATGAGATGAAACTTCCAAACTACGCAGCAAGGCATGCAGTTTTAATGAGACTAATATCAGTTATTGAATCCATCATCCGCTCGAAAAAAGATGTTATGATTCTTATGAGACTTTTCAATATTTTGGAAGATGACTTTTTCGATAGTGAATTAGTTGATTGAACTATTAAACCTCAATATTATGCTTACGTCAAATTTTTTATGATAATTGACTAAAACGTCAGTAACAACGGGCGATAATTAATGTTCAAATAATAAGACCCGGTTGTCGTTTGAATCTATTACTATAGTGGTGTTGATATCAATGATAACGGCCATTATGAAATTTACGCTCGGGGTACTTTTTTCATAGAAGAAGAAGGGAAAAAACGAAGCTCAAGGACTGGGTGCAAGCGGCGCGAGGACGTAAATGCAAATTTGCTGAGAAGATCGCAAAACTGCCCGAAGACCGGTGGACAAGAAGACTAACGTACTGGAATCCCGCAAAAACGAGACCCCTCGGACGACCAAGAACCCGATGGTGTGATAGCCTCGACAAGTCCCTCGGAAGAATGATGAACGAGAAGCGCATTGACTGGAAAACTGTTGTAAATTGTGATACATGGAAGGAGTTCCAGGGGCACTACGTCCAAGAGGACCTGATATAGTGAATAAATTGAAATTGAAATTGAAATTAAGAAGTCAGTTCGTTTAAACTAAGTTTGATATTTTGTTCTTATATTTTTCTATTAATACCGTATTTAATCAATTCTTATTTGTTTAGTGTTCAGAATAAACAATTATTTTATTTGTATTGTTACTTTTCGGATATACAAGCCTGATAACAATATTATAATGCTGCCATAGGTCCTTACTTCGATAATTGGACTCCTTGTGTCAATAATTATTGCAGTTCTGATGACGCAATTTTCCCTTCCTAGTTTAATCAGCCTCTTACAGCTCATGTTAGCTAACATTTCTTAACCATTCCTCCAAACGCACTTTATATTTCAAACAATTCGAGAAACTGAGCCACTTTCGTCATGTTATAATTTCTTAATGTTAACACACTAATAGTACCTATCTACCTCCAATTTGGATATTTATTCGAGTTCACCTGAGTAAGACCATCGTTTCCTACGAGGCATCATTAAATGTCTTGCGCGTAAAAACTAAATTGCTCATTTTGTCGTTTGTAGTTTATTTCCGATACGTTCTGCCTTATTTAAACAACAATTTTCAAGCGCATTTATTTTAGTTGTTCATGCCATTGTGAAGTTATTATTTGAAAATGCTGACACCTCTGGCTTTTTTAACACGTGCACGTGATGTGTGCAGCATTTTTTTCTTAGGGGGTTGGTCTGTGGAACGACGACGGAGGAGTGGACGAATGAGAAGCTCATCTGACCGAACCGGGGTCCCTATCGCCAGACCAACAGCCGACCGAACAAGCAGCCTAGCCCTCTGCAAATGATATTTTGCTCACAGCATTCGCGAAAAACAACTGACGGCGACCGACGTCTTGAGTCTGAAGTTTAGTTTGCTTAATGGTTTCTTGATCCTGTTTGACTTGTTATTCAAGTATCGGGGTGCATCGTTACTTGATTTTCGTCTTCCGACTATCGCTATCCTTCTTTTTTAGATTTCGACTGAATTGAATCGTATTGATTCGGGTAAAGTTCAATGTTTACTGGAGGCACTGAATGGGTTCCGCGCAGTGCCTTTCACATAAAGATGTCTGGCGTCATTTGTCGGTGAACAGCCGACCGCCTTTCTGAGTCGGTACTTTTGCGCAACCAGAATCACCCCTCTTTGTGGATTATTTTTTATTCAACATTTCGCGCGTTCAACTTCATAATGTCAAGACGGAACGACGGAAAGAAAAAGCGTGCTCCTTTGCCTAGTTGGTGCTGTCGGCAACACCCTTTTGGCACGTGGAACAAGCCGGTGGGGCCACGCACAAGTTCTGACAGCCGTTCCAGGCACTGAAACCAATCCTGTGTTACACAGCAAAACTTGCAACACATGCATGAGTTCTGCTTCTTAATCAGCTAATTTAACTGAAGCTACCCTGATGTTCTTTTTTTGTTTGCTTTTTCAAGCTGTAATTTCAAAATCGAAACGCTCGTCTATCGATCAATCGATTTTTTCACGGAATAAATCAAAACTCTCCTCTTTCACGTGATAGGCCTCAGTGATGAGATTGCAAAACTCACAGCCACTAGAGTACGGGACGGTTGTTTGGTGTTTTTAGTTTTTCAAAGCGTACATGTTCCGAGCACGAGGCGAGGCGTACCCTGTTCAGAGGCTATGATTTTCTCCGCTTTCGCGATTGAATGTTGTTTTTTGTCAGTCTTCTTACCTCTCAACACCACTATGGCGCTTCTGAAAATAATTGAGTCACAACAACTCGATCTTATTGCGAAAGATCAGTCAGAAACATACGTAGGATTTGCTTAAGCACCCCCTAGAGCTTAGACGTGGGATGCTGTCAATACGTGGTTGAGTTGGGGCTCTGCAAATTCGCGTGAATTCTGTCAAGTAACCACTTCCTCGGGTTCGGGTTACTTCAGTGACCTTCATACTCGTCGGAGCTATTTTTAAAAAAGTTGGTTTCACAAATGTAGTTTCCATGGTGAATTGATCGTCTTATGAAAGCCCTGTCGACGACCTGTTTTTACATAAGTGCTCGACACTTCCCCGTTTTGATGCTATGCAATCGCCTGAAATTTCACTTCTCCCGAGCAGGTGAAATGCATATTATAACCAGACATTCATCAATCGATGACACCAGCTGACCTAAGTTGAGCTGAAAAAGAACCAGCCGGCGGCGACCCATGATTTTTGTTCGGCATGCGGGCGACGGTATGGGGGCAGCCGCCGGCGCCTTCAATCAATGTCGCTCGCGCTCCTATTTCTTTCCATTTCAAACCGCCCTATTGCGAAAAATAGATGAGTCGGAGCGGGCTGACGTTGAACACTATGATTGCTGCGATTTCACTTTTTCGCTTTGAAAAATTCTTTATAACAACGAGTGATGCCCTCAATCGTTAAACTCCGAAACGCCTGCGGGCGATTGTTGCAGCCTAGCTCGATAAAATGTAAGCTATACTCAATTCAATAATTCAACGAATATCAGGGATACATATCATCCTTTAAAAAGTACTCAGATGTTTGTCAAATCGCGTGGTTTTCTCGTACTGCCTGTGGCGGTCTCTCTGTCCCGCTACTTGTGGCAGAGCGCCGGCGGCGCGCTCTTTCCGGCTTTCACGCAAAGCATACTACACGCACATGCTACTTGCCCCAGCCTGCTTTCCACGGCTGTTCGCAAGACCAATAACGTCAGCCGTCGGCGAACCGCTCATTTGAAAACCCCCATCTCTGCGTTCCTCTTGCTCTCAAAATTGATCGGTTCTCGTTGCTTGCAGTCCTTATGACGACGACCCCGCTGTCATCAACGACTGACAAGAAAGAGCTGCGCAAAAGAACAAAAAGACGTGGTGACAAAAAGATATAAAAATGCAAAGCTTAAATGCTTTTTTCGAGAACATTCGAAGAAAAACGAACACCGACAAAAAGGAATAACTCAACGTTGAGTGCGTGCGCATCCGTTCCTTGAAAAGTGAAACTCGGATCAGTCTTGAACAGATAAACCCTTAATTACCGTTCGATGAGGTTCGAGTCGCGGTAAGAAGTGATTCCTCTCTCGTTTTTCTGACGATTTTCAGTTTACACGTGTTTTCCCTCACGTTTCTTCACCTTTTTTGTTTTACAACACTGCGCCAGTGGACTCGCGGTGGTCTGGGTTGCTCATTTGTGATATGTTCTGACTGATTTACGCGAATTCTCCAGGCGTGGAAGTTCTCTCTTGTTTTTGTTTACCTAGCAATTGCTACCAAAGCCGCCATTTTTTCGACCAGTACCACTTTTTATTTACTTTTATTCGAGATTCTAAATCATGCTAATGCCGTATGAGTAGTGCTGGCACGTTTATCTCACCTTAGCCGGCGTAAACGAAACTGTTTTTCAACTAAATTGCGTGCAACCACGCGTCTCAACGAACGTTCCTCGCTTGACAAACTACATTGCTCTGCTTTACTTTGTTGCGTACTGCGTGCATCCGTCACAGTTGCCAGCGAGCCTTTCCGCCTTTCGTTATGACCAGCTAGTCCACAGGGTTTCGTTTTGTATAAGCGAAAGGTTTCCCAGTTAGCATTTTTGACATTTTATATATTTTTTCTCGAAAGTCATAAATATTATATATATATTTCCGTCTGTATGCCCTCTTACTAGCCATTGGAACGTGCTTTGAAGCTTCTTTTGTTATTTACAGCTTTTCCGATCGATACCCCGCGTGCTACGTGTGTGTGCTTCGATGTTTGATTCTTTATATATATTGTTTTAGGCGGCATCATGGCCGACTTAAACCTCTCCATTGACTATTCTACGATGCTGGAATGGTTAGACACGGGTGACAGAGATCTTCAGGTTAGTTTTGTTGTTTCTTGACGGTTTCCCCTAAAATTACAATATCGCCGATATATATATATATATTTTCTTTCGTTTTAGATCTCAGCGTTGGAAAATTTGTGTATGACATTGCTTATGAGTGATAATGTTGATCGTTGCTTCGAAAATTGTCCTCCTCGTCAGTTTTTGCCTGCTCTTTGCCGTATATTTCTGGACGAGGACGCTCCGGTGTTGGTTCTTGAAGCTGCTGCTCGAGCGATGACATACTATATGGAAGTATCAAACGAATGTTCGCGTCGCATCACCGCCGTCGAGGGGACGCTCAAGGCGATTTGCAATCGAATATCCAACATCACTCCTGTTGAGCCCACCGGTAAAGATCTCGTAGAACAGTGCGTTAAAGTTTTGGAACACATTTGCCAACGTGAAACGGGTCTTGTCCATGAAGCTGGAGGCTTCCCAAGCGTGCTTACGCTCGTCAGAGATTTTCACGGTCAAATGCACAGAGATACTCTTCGGTCTGCGTTATCCGTTATCACTCGTCTCTGCAGTAAGATTGAGCCAGACACAGACAAAGTCGCCGAATACAGCGATACCCTTGGAAACCTTCTGACGCACGAAGATTTGAAAGTCTCGGAAAGTGCTCTTCGCAGTATTGCCGCGATTGTCGATCGTTTCTCCCGAAAGCATGTTGATCCGAGCGATTTCATTGGCCGATGCGGACTCATTGAACGACTTTTGGGACTTCTCATTACTCCCAATGGCGAAGTATCGAGTTCTGGCGAGCCAGTGTACGTTTTGAGTGGTCGAGCTATCACTTTCATTTCGATTGTGCTTTCGCTTCTCAACAACTTGTGCCGTGGTTCGGCTGCTGCCACCGATCTGGTTGTTCGGTAAGTGCTTTTACTTGTAACCAATCATATATATTAATCGATTAACTTCTTTGTAGATCTCCCATGTTTCTTCCGATCCTGAAACCGGTTATGACCAGCTCCGATGAACGATGTGTCAGCGACGGTTTGCGCCTTACCGGAATGATATTGGGCCTTATCTGTGACGGCCGCCCTGTTACCGAGAAGGTTCGTCCACTCACTGAAACTGCCCTCTCCGAGCGATTCACCGAGAAGCACAAAGAATTGGTTGACAGCATTCGCGCCAAAAATTTCGAAACCTTCAAGAATCTTATCGAATCCAACGGCATTGATGTCAATTACACCGATGATGTTGGTCAGGCTCTTATCAATTGGACCGCCGCTTTCGGGACCCTTGAAATGGCCGTCTATCTGCTCGATCACAATGCGAATGTCGATGGCGGAACTCGATCTTCTTCCCTCCACTATGCTGCCATCTTTGGTCGTCCGGATATGACTCAGCTTTTGCTTGAACGTGGTGCCAATCCCGAACTTCGTGATGAAGAAGGACGTACCGCTCTGGAGAAGGCTCGTGGGCGTAAAGAAGAGCAATATCAAAAAGTTGCTCGTCTCCTTGAGTATCCCATGGCGAGTAAGTAATTCTGTCATTCATGTTTAAACCGGCCAACATGTGGTTTTTTAGAATCCTCCCAAGAAATCAACATGTGCGGCGCCGAGCCTGATCTGTTCAACCGAATTTTGACTCATCTTGTGCCTATCTTCTGCACCGTCAACAAGTCCGCATCCTCCGCTGGTATCTCCCGTTCCAGCTTGTCGCTTTTGCGTAAATGTATCACGAAATTGCCGCCTGACGTTCTTCGCGTTGAGATTGTTCGCGAGAACTTTAACAATGAATTCGCTGAAAACCTCATGTCCATGTTCGAGAACAGCCTTGATCATGAAGATCCCGAAGTTCGCGAGCAAGTGTTTTTGATGATGCAGTCTCTTCTCGACCGTGATACCGAGTTCTGGCGCGAGCAGTTTGCCCGGCTGGGTGTTCACGAGATTGTGGAAAAAATTGCCAACGAAGACCTTCCCGATGACGAAGACGAAGATTCGTCCAGCAGTGAAGTACGCGCCCCTGGAACAATGACGGATATGGCGCTCAGCCATGCTGTCATATTCAATGATGGTTCTATCTACAATGACAGTATGTTTACTTTAACTATATATCTTTGCTGTTACTAAACGTTTATTTCCAGCCGAAGCTTCACTGCGTCAACAAATTGCCAAAGCAATCAGTACGCGTACTGTTCACGATGCGACGGTTACCGCTATTCGCAGCAATGACCGTGGTCGACTTGTGTTTCCTGGCTTTCCCGAGGGTGCTGGTCCTTACGCGTCTACTAGCCGGAATGCTGAAGCCTCATCTTCTATCCGTCGACTTCCCCGCAATGTTGAAAGTTCGTCTACCATAAAGTGCTACCGTTGGCATGACTGGCGCATTGTCTCCGCTGAAAGCTGTGTGTACATCTGGTGTGATTACATTGCCATCGTGCTCAACCGTGACGGTACTTCCCAGTATGTGGCTGAAAATGAGATCGGTAAAGTACAGCTGTTTGCACCGTCCCAATCTGACAGCATCAACACCTTTATGGAACGCTTCACGATGAACATAAGCCGTACGAACATAATGCGGGTCCACCAATTGTTTGATGACGCCGGCGATAACTGGATGGGCTTTGGAAACTGGGACTTGTTGTGCCTTGGCGGCAAAAATATTGATATTACCAATGCCGATGTTCCTAGGAGGAAGCTTCATTTGACTTACAATGTGGCCGGTTTCTCTATCCGTTCTGACGATGGTGTGACAACTGTGACAGGAAGTGCCAAGCTGAGCAAGGAATTCGAGACCGGTTTTGTTAAGGGCACACAAACTCCACCCATCGTGCCGTCTGTTTCAACTGTGCCGAATCTTCCTGCTGTTCCGAGTCTTCCAAATGTGCCGAATCTTCCAATCATCAAGCCCGTCAGCCACAAAACTGCCACTCGCCAACGTGTCATTGCCTTGGCCAAGGAGCTGTGGAACCGATATTTGTGCCATTGCAAAAACAACATGCGTCTTGAGCTGAAGCTTCTGAAGTCCAATGCGCGTGCCATTCTCGATTTGTTTGAGCAGCTTCAAGATGATGACATTCCTGACCGCAAACTCGGCGAGCGTCGCCTGTACAACAACCTCCTGCAGGCTCGCCATGTTCTGTTGAACGACAACTCGCTGTCTATATTCGAAATTGGCAGTTCTGGCATTGTCCAAACCCTTCAAATTCTTTTTGAATACAGCGTCAATCATCGCAACAGTAAGATATCCCGTATCATTTACGATATCTTCTCCGGAGGGCAGAACATCAATGTCGTTGTTCGTAAGATCGTGCAAGTGATGGAATCGCAGGAAAACTTCCCTGTTGTGCGGTACGACAAACCCAACAGTTCAACCACCGGAATGAAGTTGCTTACTCGTCGCTTCTACTTGAATTTGGAACAAGCGAATCCTCAAGATTACCATCAGCAGAAGCTCGTCGACAACACTGGCCGCTCTATGAAGACAGATCCGCTGACAACCGTCGCTCACTTCAAGCTGTATTTCCTGCAGATGCTTTCCAAGTTCTGGTTCGATGCCGACCGATCCAGTCTCGCCTTTGTGCAGAAGATCACTGAAGCTACCGAGAAAAAGAAGGAGTTGGTGTTCGAGTATACCCACAATTTCGACAAGAACGGCATTGTCTACTACCTCGGCACAAATGGTCATACCGAGGACAAGTGGATCAACCCTATTACATGTGGTTTGGTCACTGCCGTTGCCGGCGACAGCAAGGTTCTGCCTTTCGATCCCGTTGACGAGATCTTCAGCCGCGATGAGACTCCTGCAAACTGTCACACTTTCGACAAACAAAATGCCAAATTTGTGTTTGATTTGGGAGTGTATGTTCATCCCACTGTTTATACTCTTCGTCATTCGGAAGGCTATGACAACTCTGCACTTCGAACCTGGAACCTTGAAGGATCTGCTGATAACTACCGATGGTTCGTCATTTCGCGTCACGAAAATGATCGTTCCCTGATGGCTCCTGGTGATACTGCTTCTTGGGCCGTTAATCCTAAGGTCAACGTTGCTTTCCGCTACTTCCGTATTGCGATCAAGGGCCCCAATTCCAGTGGGAAGACACACTTTTTGTCTTGCAGCGGTTTCGAAATTTACGGCAATGTCGTTGGTGTTGAGGTAAGCTTATAAGTTTCCAACAAGTTTTTAAAAGTGTTACTTTTTTAGTCCAAGAAACTGCCTCCTCCGACTACTAGGCCGCGATACCCGGTTGATACGGGCCCACCGGTTGTAAATCAGCATTCGTGGGCCTTCTGCGCTGCTTCAGATCCAGAGAATGATGATCATTTGTGGGACGCTCCTTCAAATGTGCCAGTGGATGTATGGCGACAGCCTCCGCCGAATTCGATCGACAACAGTGAGCCGCCAATGCCGCTCAGTGACAATGATCGTTCCCAGCGTGACCGTGGCCTATCCCGTCGTTCTCGACGCCCCTCGGCGGCAGACCGTAAGTCTGAACTTGTAAGCTATTGGTCATATTCACTATGTGATATTTTAGGATACCATGATGCACCCGCTGCTGAGCCGAAGCTTGTTTCAAAGGTTTTCCGTCCGAAGATTGTAATCCCTGTCGAGCATAATCCAGTAAAGCTACAACCTGGGTATAATGTTCGCTACATCCAGCCATCCAAGAATCAAGCGATGTACGGATATCTCACAAGCATCGAAAAGGACGGCAGAGTGGTTGTTTATTGGGACTATGGCGAACGCGTGTTGACCAACCCGTCTGAACTTGGAGTTCTTATCAATCAGATCACAGCGAAGGAACCAACACCTGAACCCGTTGCTGGATCGTCATCTTCGTCCGCTCCCAGCTCCAGTACTACAAAGAACCAACAAAAATCCATGTCTACCACAAATTTGTTGGATGAACGTGTTGGTCGCCGTCTCCCCACCTTCCAAGCTGTCAGCGCCGATTCTCTTCAAAACCCGACGGTATCGCTTGAAAACTTGATCGTACGATCCCGACTGTTTGCTGCTGATCGCATTCCTGAAGTCGGTGATGAACAATCGCCTTCTGATGCCCCCGAGTCGGCGAATGCTGAAAATGCACCTGTTTCGGTTGCTGCCAGCACTTTTGGCGGTGGATCTCACCCTCTTCTCTCGTATGCCCGCCGTTCTGCTGAACACAACCCTGCCCTTTTTGGTATGAGTGCTCTTGGTCCTACTGAAGAGGCCATGCGTGAACTCAATGACATCCGCCGTAGGCGTCAAGCCGATAATGACGCTGTCGCCGCGCTTGCCTCTGCCGCTGCCACCGCCCATGAGTCAGCGCAAGAACTGTTCAACGAAGAAGATGAAGCTGAGTTGGAGGAATCTGACGGCGAAGAAGATCCAGAAGCGGAGGATGAAGATGAAGATGATGACGACGAAGACGATGATGAGGACGAAGAAGAACTTGAACCGTTGGGTGGCGCTGACGAATACTACGTTTATGCCCCCACTGCTCGTGCTACCAGCCAACACATCCAACCTCCGGTTCAAGCTTATGCGGGTTTGATTTCTGAACATGGAGGAACTAGCAATCATTCTGGCATTCGTCTGCTCGATTCGGCCCATGTTGCTTTTGCTGAGGCTGCTTCAGGATCTCGAGGCCAATCAAGTTCTACCAGTCGGCCTGCTCGTGTTGCTGATTATGCTGATGCTCTCCGCACTGTGATGCAACAGGTTATCGATGCTGCTGGAAGTGAAGAAGTAGATGACGACCTGCTCTTCAATGACGATTACGATGAGGAGGATGGGAACATTGAGGATGTTAACGATATCAATGACGTTATTACCCATGGCTTGTCGAGCTTGAGCGACCACGCTAGCTTCCGCGACAGCTTTGTCGAGAACATGTTCTACCATACTCCATTCGGTCATCATGATCCCGGTCGTAGCTTCGTCAGTGGTGGTGCTCGCAGTCGAATTCCTACCTCTTCTGAATCTGCTGCTCGTGCCGCGTTTCGTCAATATGTGAACATGCCCGGTCACCTTTACGATATCGTTCCTGGTGGTGGTAGTTCACGCGGTGATCCTGATCGACACAATCACGGTTCTCGCAAAAACAGGAAGCCTTTGCGTCACTGGGATGACGATTTCACCTTGAAGCCGGCCTACAGCGCTTTGATACCTGTTTTCGATCCTCGCCCTGGCCGTAACAATGTCAATCAAGTTAGTTGTTGTTTTATCAAGCTTTTGATGTATATAATCCTCTCTTCCTTTACAGACTCAGGATGTCGAACTTCCCAGTGTCAACACCCCAAATGACACACTCTTCAAGAAAGAAATCGGCATTCGCTCCATGCCCGCGTTCACCGTTGCCAAAACTGATCTGAAGCAAAAGGATTTGCGTCTTTACTTGCGCGGCCCCAACATCGACACCATTCAAAATGTCACCGTCGAAATGGCTAATGATGATCGAAAGTTTGTCTACTATGCCCAGAAGCTTCTGAATATGACCAACTGGAAGGAGCATGCCGGCAAGCGTCACAATCGCATTTGGGATCCCACCTTCACCCTCATCTATGAAGTGCGCACCGGAAGTGATTCGACTGTTGAAGCTACGCATCTTGAAACCGGAAAGTTCAGCCTCAATCAAATCCAAAACGAAGAAGTTGTTGTTGCTGCTCTTGAAGCCTTGTTTTCCCTCAAACGGTTGAATGACGGCAAACCTCTGGATGTGAACACTGATCAGCTTATCAGCGAGAAATTGACTCAAAAAATCAATCTCATTCTCTCTGATCCTCTTGTTGTCGCCGGTAACGCGCTTCCTGACTGGGTCGAGTACATGTTGACGAAGAACAAGCATCTATTCGACTTGGAGACCCGTCGCAAATACCACATGGCTACTGCTTTTGGCACAGCTCGCAGCATTGTTTGGACCCAAACTCAGCTTGACAGCGCGGGCGAGACGAATACTGCCAATGCCGCACAAAGCCGTCGTGAAGACTCCAATGATTATCGTATTGGCCGTCTGAAACATGAACGCATTAAGGTTCCTCGTGATGATGATCTATTTGCTACGGCTGTTCGTGTTTTCCGATTCCACGCCATACGCAAAAGTGTCCTCGAAATTCAGTACATCGATGAAGAAGGCACTGGCCTGGGCCCTACACTGGAATTCTTTGCTCTGGTTGCTGCTGAGTTCCAACGCAAGTCTCGTGCTATCTGGATTTGCGACGACGACGACTCTCTCATCAACAAGGGAGAAGTTACCGAAACTGATCTTGGCAGTGGTTTGAAGCCTGCTGGTTACTACATTCGCCGCGCTGGTGGTCTCTTCCCTGCACCGATTCCGCCCCAAACTGAAGAAAGTTACCGCGCCTGTGAGCTCTTCCGCGTGCTTGGCATCTTCCTCGCCAAAGTTATCCAAGACAACCGCCTTGTCGACATCCCGCTCTCTCTGCCTTTGTTGCGTTTGTTGATTGAAGTAAGTTTAAAGCGTTATACTATTGCGTTCAGGTGTTTATATAATTTTTCAGCATCCGAAGAACAGCAACCTTCGCAGCATTTTGACGCTTGGTGATTTCGATGTCATCTACCCTGAGAAAGCTCGCTTTGTCCGTGAGCTTGATGAACTTATCAGCCTTCGCGATGACGTATTGAAGGATTGCACCAGCCGGCATCAACGTTCTGACGCTCTCCGCAATCTGAACATTGCCCTCCCGAATACAAAGTGCACCCTTGATGAACTTGGTCTGACCTACGTCGTCGATCCTCCATCGAACGTGTTCGAATACCGTGGCTATGAGCTTATCCCCGATGGCTCCAATGTCGATGTCACTCTCGGCAATGTCAACGAGTATGTTGAGCACGTTATCAACTTCCATCTCAACACCGGCATTCGCCCCCAAATCGATGCCTTCCGTGAAGGCTTTAACCTTGTCTGTCCTCTGAAATCGCTCTCAGTTTTCACTCCCGATGAACTGTTGACCACCTTGTGCGGCGATCAAAGCCCTCAATGGACTGCCGAAGAATTGTACAAATATACCGCGCCGAAGAACGGCTACACAGTCGAATCAACGACTTTCCGGCGCTTTGTCGAAGTACTGGTCGAGATGAACGCCGTCCAGCGCAAGGCCTTCCTTCAGTTCGCTACTGGTTGCAGCTCTTTGCCTCCGGGTAAGCTTTTTCCTGTTTTATTTTTGCCTTTATTACAATTAAACAAATTTTAGGTGGTTTGGCCAACCTTCATCCTCCCTTAACGATTGTTCGCAAAGGCGAATCCGACGACGGTGCCTACCCTTCGGTTAACACGTGTGTGCATTATTTGAAGATGCCCGACTACAGCACAAAAGAACTCCTCCGTGAACGTCTCTTCAGTGCTACGCTTGAGAAGGGTTTCTATCTTAATTAATGCACTTCTTTATATGTTTAAAACTTTTCTATCTTTTGTTCAATTACTGTTTCATACATTGTTTTTTACCACTTGGATCTCGATTGATCGCACTGATGGCCTTATGTACGCCACTTAACTGTGTGAGACTGTGTCTTGTTTGTCGTCCCGCAAATATGCCTTCTCCTCTATACATTTTACCTGTGGTTGCACAAAGCCTGTCTCATGAATCCCTTTGCTCTTTTCCCGAAAGAATTGCATATACCGGCTGAATTTAAGTTTTGCATTCATTGGTAAATTTGTCCTGGTCTATCATTGCGTGTTTCCTGCATCCTGTTTTTGTTTGTTTGTTTACAATAATACCCTTTACGCCCCACGCTGTGTCATGTTCATAAGTCGCCAGAATTGTTTTTTTGCTCAACTGTCTTCAACCACTTCTGATCCTGGCATCTTGGCGACGAGCCACAGTTTGGAGATACTTTTTGACTTTTGTACTTTCTTATCCGTTGTGCCCTTGAATACTACTACCACCACCACCATTTGCCAACCGCCTTTGGCACCCGTGTAGCACCATCTGTACCCATCTTTTGGCTTTTAATGGATAATAATGTGCATTCGTTAAATAAATAGGGATGAAAAATGGTGTTTATACTTATTTTTATGGGCATACCTACATGCGAAGATGCTAATCGACTGAGACTGTCTTAATTAAAGGCTTTTACAGTCTAGTTCCAACATAACATGGTTGAGGTTCTTTTTTTTGAACTAGCTCTAGAACGAGTTTGAATAAACGGTTAGTATAAAAGACGCTTTTACATGGGTCTAACCGCAGTCTACTTACTATCTGACGATGAATCTGCGCAGTACTGTTGGAATTGTTCCTCTCCTTGGCGCTGCTGGCAGCGCATTTACTATCGTGGTTTCGTTGATTGCCACAGCTGCAATTTATCACGATCTAAACGTTTTGCACGAAGAGTTTAATGCCGACTTTGTTAAGTTCCAGGTTATTTTGAGTACTAATATTATCAAGTTTATCGTTTCAACTTTAGGATTACTCGGAGAAAGCCTGGCAATCGATGATGAATGTTGTGCATGGTGATACCTCTGATTTTGCTGAGATGAACGCATTTACACACGATCGTCAGCGCCGCTTTTCGTCTGGAGGCTACTCCCAAGGCCCTTCATTGGATGTAGCTCAACAACGTCAGGTTCAACATCAGAGTGGAGGATGCAATTGTGGCCAACGCGCGCGATCATGTCCTCCAGGACCTCCTGGCCCGCCGGGGATACCTGGATTCCGGGGCCAATCTGGTCTTTCTGGAGTAGACGGGATACCTGGTGCCGGGGGTTTGTCGTTGGTTTATCAGCAACATCGTCCAGGATGTATCCAGTAAGCCAGTGGTTTCAAATGTATTCGTATTTAATTGATTTTAGATGTCCGATGGGTCCTCCCGGTCCCCCAGGTTTTAACGGCGGCCCTGGGCCTGCTGGTCCTGATGGATTACCAGGTGCTCCAGGCGGTGGATACTTTTCTATTGGTTTGCCGGGTCCTCCCGGTCCTCCTGGTGATGCGGGTGCCCCGGGACAGCTAGGTGCCCCTGGAAAACCTGGAAACCCTGGTCGAGACGGTCATGCTAGTGTCGGTGCTCCTGGTCCTAAAGGACCCCCAGGTCTTCAAGGTAATCCTGGAAATGCCGGAAATCCTGGTAATAGTGGTTATGTTGGCCAAGGTCCACCTGGCCTGGTTGGTGCTCCTGGCCAAAATGGGAGCCCTGGACAACCTGGATCTCCTGGCATTCCTGGGCGTCCTGGTATGCCTTCCCACGATGCAGGTGAATCCTATGAATATTAACAACAAAAATTATTTTCTATGTTTACAGGATACTGCCCCTGCCCACGCCGCTCTGGTCGGGGCCGCGGTAAACAATCAAATCCCTACGTCGCTCATGTTTCCGCTGCTGTCGCCGCTCGATTCGCCAAAGTTTCCGCTTAATTATTTGCTTGAAACAGATACACTATCATTGTGACGTGAATAAAGCAAAATTTTAAAAACAGTTCATCTGAACAGACACTGAATGAAGACGCCGTGGGAAAATTTTGGTGCTCTTCTCGACGCGCTCATCTCCCATGATTCTCGGCTTGCTTTGTTTAGAGGCGTCGCCGAGGCCAACTGTAACTGGATATGGTCTCGAAGACCATGGTCGCGATAGCCCCTCAGAAGAAGAAGCACCCCTGAAGGCATTTATGCACGCTCAAAAGAGCTTCTTCAAACCTATGACGCCTCTGGCGTCGACTTAAGCTGCTGGGCGAGTCCTCGAACTGTCGCCACTTGTACATAATGCCCATGCGAGAGATAGGTACTTTTCAGAAAGTCGGCCATCATCGTCCTTGTGTTGAGTACAGTCGCTGCTTCTTAGGCGGCAAGTGGTGCCCCGCAATCGAGAATTTTTGCCAGATTGTCCTCAGGCACTACGCCTCCACCAGCCGCTTCTGAGCTTGCTCCTATCGTACTTCTAAATGTCTTCTATGATTCGTCCTGAAATGATTTGCAAAGTTTGCGGTGATCGTGCAAGTGGTAAGTAATTGTTCCAGTTTCTAACTTTGTTTATTATTTCTTTAGGACGCCATTACGGAGTCCAAAGTTGTGATGGTTGCCGAGGCTTTTTTAAACGGTCCATTCGTCGAAACTTAAAATATGAATGCAAGGAATCTGGAAACTGTGTCGTCGATGTCAGCCGGCGCAACCAATGTCAACACTGCAGGTTTCAAAAATGTCTTATTGTCCAGATGAATCGAAACGGTACACTTTCACAAAATGCCAAACATGAACATAATGCCGTCGCTTTTAGCCGTACAAAACGAACGGAGTGTCTATTCTAAGCCAAGTGGCAAGCAACTTGGCGACAGTCAAGTGCCGTACTCAATGGTTGTTCCACCAATTTCAATCGCATCTGTCACTTCCCCGCCGCCATTATTGACACCCATTGGTCTCCTTACAGCAATGTCCCTTGTCCAGCCAGTTCCTGAAACAAAAAAGATCACGAACTTTTCCATCCGTCAGCTGACCGAGAGCAATTCGACCCCATCATCGGAAGTCGATTGGACCCCGTTTTTGACGTCAATTTTACAGTGGACCAATAAGTTTCCCCCACTTCGACAACAAAATAACAACGATCAAGACAAGTTGCTAGCTGAAGGGTGGCACAAACTTTTTATCTTTTATTACTCGACGCAATTTAATGCTGTTGTTCACGACTTCAGTAAGGCAGCGTACGATGCAGGTGTGCCCCATGCGGAAAATACCCTTCAAATCATAGAAACTATTCGTAGCTTGAAGTTAAACCCGATTGAACAATGGGCGTTTAGCTGTGTGCTGCTCTTTGATCCAGGTAAGGTTTTGCAACAAAAAAATTTTGAGTTTGTGTTTACCTACGTGACTTCCACCATAAACAGATTGTCTACGTGACAAAACGAAAAGTGATGATTTCATTTGTAGAGACGGAATCTCTTCGATCACCGAGCACAGTGAAAAGTGTACAAGAGCAATCATGCCTAGCATTAACGGAATGCATGTTGGCTGCAAGTGCTTTGCTTGGCCAAGAAGAAGCCAAATCACGTTTTGTCAAAGCATTTTTGGTCATTATTCCGTTGCGATCAGTTGCGCAAGAAATGGTGCAGCAAATTTTTCTACCACACGTCAACATAACGGAAGTGTTGAACGGTGTCAAAACATAAAACTTAACAAAAAATAACATTATTCTCATTCTATCTATCTATTGGTGAAAACGTTCTTTGGACCCGCATTTTATGATTAGTACTTCTTCTAGACTGATAAGGAATCAGAATTGTATAGTGCGTATCATTGAAAAAGTGGTGTGTCACGCACCAGCGAAACCGTCTGATTTGTTTGCCCTTTTCTGTCGGTGAACCGATTTCAAAGATCACATGTTGTCATTATCAGCGTTTTTGTTAACTTTCATGAGTATCATTAAGATCAAAAATTGTCTAGATTTAGGTTTTTTACTTCCTCGTCATGTCCTTCTGATCTCATACAGTCTATTAATAGAATTTCGTACTTCATTGTCACCCCATGTTGCTTTTATCAGACAATAAATCAATTTGAATCAATTTGAGCCGTGTCAGTGTTTATGTTTACAATACCTTGTCTAATCGTCACAGGGAAGTTCGTGGATCAACGTTTTGAAGTCGTACACATACCAGTCGGCTTGCTCTTGCACATTGGGACGTACCTAAAAAGACTTCAGTTGATGCCATAAATGAACCGATCAGTACACACCTGATTGCCGCCAAAACCAATAAAAATATCAGCGGGCGGACAAGCCTCGGCGTCCGTTGCCCCGTCACCGACCATTACAAGCTGATTGTAGTGGTATTGCTTTTTCAACAAACCACAAACTCCAGCTTTACCGACATTTTTACTGCCAGAGTCGCTGGTCAATTCGTTAATGTCAAAGCCTGCGTAAGACCCATCGGATTTGAACAAAATTTCGTTGGCGTAAACTCGAGATTTTGAGATGCCAAGAATCTTAGCGATAGGAAGGATGAGCGGACGGAAACCGCCAGAAACGAGATACACATCGGTTCCGCGTTTGTGCAAAGCGTCAACGAGTTCGATGATACCGGGAGTGAACTGAATCGGGTGTGTTGCTGCATAATCGTGGACCTGCTCTAATGACGGCTGCATCACATCCAATCTATACGAAAAAGGGTCATTACTTGCGCGACATAGCCGTTTGCAAACCTGAGTCTAAGGGCTTCGCGGAAACTCATCGATCCATTCATTGCTTTGGCTGTGCATGCAGCAACTTCCGCGCCTTTACCGAGGTATTTGGCGAGCTCATCTATCGCTTCGTCCTAAAAGCGAGGATAGATTGATGTAAACACGAGGTCAAAAAGTGATTTACCATGCAAACTGTAGAGTCAACATCAAAACAAACAGCATCGGCATTCTTCCAAACGTCCTTAGCACGGCATTCTGATTTCGTCGAGATAGATGCAATTCCGGCAAACGAAGTCAAGGTTTGATTAGATGTGTTGCGCTGGATATCGGGACTCATTGTGCGGGCAATATAACGTGTAGCAAGGCAAAACGAAAGCAAACGTTGAACGAAAATGACTGTTGAAGACGGCTGAAATAAGATATCAACTAAATACGCATCCCGATGAAATCCAGTTTAACCGACACGCGATCAATGATGGGAACCAAGGCGTCAACACCCTCAGTGTTTTGCAAATTTAGTCAAAAGGCTTAACAAAACGTTGTTACAAGAACCATTTATAGCCGGGCTGTGGGCACCGCCTTCACGTGCGCTGCGACGACAGATCGCGGTAACGCGGTGAAAAGAAAAAAGACTACAATCATACCATCGACAGGGGAGTTTCCATGAACGTGAACAAGAGCACGCTTATCACAAAGTGTGGTGGGGGCCGCCACGTCAAGAAGACAACTGTCTGGGGGAACCCCAGGCACAGCACACAAGCTCAAAGAAAGCGCGAAGGGAAAGACATTAGTGCGTCCGTCATGGGCTTCCGCTCTTTCAAGCGAAGAGTCCGGAACAAATTTACATGGTCTCACAAGGTCTCACAAAAAGTCAACGACTTTTAAAAAGCAATGTTTCTTGATGTATGCCCAAAAATTTTGAAACACAGTTGACTTTTTAGTCTCTTATGCCCGAAACGACAGACCACACGAAGAGATAAGATAACATGGCCACATAAAAAGTAGACAGAGAAGGCGTTATTAATGTGATTCGGGTCAATCATATCAAAGATCGGATTGCCTTTATGTTGCGCCTGATGTACTTAGCCATCCCTCACTAATGTCAGATCGCATGACGTCACGCAATCAGATGGTGACCAAAGTGAAGGAACGTTTGGGTGGGTGGTCACCCTCTCGATACGGAAGAAACTGATAGGAGGTAATGGGCCGTTATCACAGTATAGTAACGGTAACCACAAATAACAACAAGCCAACTGTCACTCAGAACTGTCGACAGTAATAAATAAAATAAGTCCATAAAACGACTGAAGTGCATTGTTTTAAATAAACGCAGCCTTGCAACGTTTGACAGGTATAAATAAACATTTGCCAAGTCGATGGGAGAGGACAGGAAAAGTGAAAGCTCTGTCAACTTTTTTTGCTTTGTTGAAACAACTCTAATGATTAATCAAAACTACCTCTGAAGCGATTGTTTTCTCTTGATGCGGTGACGTGCAGATGCGATAAGTCAAAATGATGCTTTGTTAAGTAACCGTCTATCTATGGGCAGTAAATTTTGACAAATTTTACACTGACAAAGTTTAAAGAACACACAAATTTTCAAGCATTGTACTAGCTTGAAGCGTGAAACAAAATAAAACAAAATGAGAATGAAAAGGCACAACATTTAAGAAAGAAGACTATGACAGTGACGATTGAATGTCAAAAGAATAGAGCATTCAACGCTCACGTAGGATATATGGGTTGCATCAGCCAAATGAAATTATATAATGAGAAAAGAATGCGCATCAATGGCTCCTTTAATAGGAATCCATCGGTTCATGCATTTGCAGAGACAACGATTAGCGATCACTGTATGAATATATCGATTGGATGTGGACCTAATAGTGTTTGTAAGGAAACTTGGAGACGAACTTTGTTTGTATGTTTGCGCGAACAAGCTTATTGAAAACAGAAGCATACGAGGTTTTGCAGAGCGCATGCATAATATTATTTATGTTGTTGTAACAAAGCTACCTATAAGTAAGCATGTATGTTTGAACACTTTATTTTGAATGAATTAAATTACGATATTAAATAAAATCGAATAGGCGCTGTTTTTTAAGACACGCTGAAACCTGAAAGGCATGGTGAAAAGCAACTGTATTTTGGCTTTTTTATCATAAATTTGTTGTGTTCGTACAAAGTGAAGTTATATACTTTTCATCTTAATTTTCAGTTTTATTTTTATCGCACATTGTGTAAAAATAAGTTAAACAAACAACAACGTTGATACTGCTGCTTCTTTCATGTGCAGTTGACATGCCGCCTTGTTACCGGTCAACCCCTGGTGAAAAGGCTTGCCTGCCTGTCTCAGATTTTCTATTAAAATACATCCGTTTTGCAAGAACAACTGGCAAGGCTTATCTGAACTCAAAATGTGTTCTTTTTCAACAACTGCTTGCCATTTTCCGGCTTTGAGAAAAAGTTGCGATCCTACAAAGGTTTCACTTGTGTTCACTCACAGTCTTGATAAATGAACTGCTTTAATGCAGTTCCCTCAGAGAGATTAGTCAAATCGTTACAACAGCCTGGCACTAGCTGTCTACGTCAAATCAAACCACTTGCGATCTGTTGTCATCGATCAAAATCGGCGCCCGATTTAAGTTAAGCCTTCTCAGCTGGTTCACTGAACCACTGTGAAAGGGCAAGCACTTATGCAAGTTTAGGCATCAAAAGCCACCTGGAGGATAGCTTATGGCAATCGCCGTTTATCGTGCATTATTGAAGTGATCGATGTTGTCATTCATCAAGTACCCGACAGCACTCGCTTGCTGTAAATCGCGGCTGTCTGCTAACATGCACATTTGGCCACACCGATTAGTTATCGCCGGAAATAAATTAAACAGAACTGAGGGTTAATCGTTTGAAACAAGCTTTAAAACAATGTTTTTAACCCTGGAAGCAGTCTGAAAGGGTATTTTGGACCCTGCCCTGCACATTCGTCTGACCTTGTACCATCCGCCGAAAAAAATGTTGCGTTTGCTCGGATCTTGATTGACCGCTCGAAGTCCCGAAGTCCGACTTAAAGAGCTGTTGTTTTTTACGGGAAAGCAAGATATGCCAGATAGTGCCGAGTTGTTTATCTTAGGGGTCTGAAAAATGTTTTAAGCTGCCAATCGCCGTCAAAGTGCTACTAGTAAACATTGGGAAATGTAGAAGAAAGCCATTTATGCACTTTAAAGCATACCGAAACGAACTTTAAAACATTTGGTAACGCTGTCAAAAGCTGTCAAGCAAGCTGCAGCTTCTAACGTCAAAGAATTTGGCTGACCCCCTGATCGCAACGTGGTTGGTACTGCAAGGTGATTTGCTCTTTTGGCACATCTCGTAGATGACCTAAGATGATTAATGGCAATGATGTTACTCAAAGCGACAGCTGTTTCGTCTTAAAGTTTGAAAATTCCTTCTTTACATGTGGTTATCCGGATAAGCCGTGTCACTTGTTCTGCGCACTCGGCATGCTCCGTTTTTTTTAAAACTCTGCGAAGTGCGATTGCAACTTCGTTGGCGAGTACTGAACAATATTCCTCATAACTTTGATGGATTTACTCGGCGGAAAATGAAAAAGAAGATTATGTATCTGTCAATTGTGCCTGTGATCATATTTAGTTGAACGGCACCGGACGCACGTAGTGTCCGTGCTGGACAGAACAACTGTCAAGTGTTGATTCTCTCGACAGATGCGAGAAAACAGAGCCGAGCTCAACTGCCGGCTGTCTTCAATGCCCCAGGAAAACATAAATCAGCTCAAAAACGAAAGGGAGTGCTGGAAGGAAGGACAAAGCCAGAACGCTTAGCCAATGAAATGTAAGAGTTGGGCGTTGCCGCTGGCCACGGCCTGATCCCTTGCCCGTCTCGACATTTGAGCTTTTCATTCGAACTGGTTCGCTCAGAGTGAGAAGTCAGTCTTCGCAATCACTCCTCATAAATTCACAACCATGAGGGCTGTGACGGTTATCCTGCTCTGCCTTGCGCTTTGCGCCTTTGTCGACGCCGCGAAGAAGAAGAAGGTGGGTTACTGTAGCAATAGAGTATAGTTTACCGAGTTAATTTAGGTCGAAAAGGTTGAAGCCGTTGACGAGCTTGAAAGCCTCATCGACGACATCGATGAGTCCAAGAAGGAGCGCGACGTTTCGGACAAGGCCCCGAAGCCCCGTAAGTTTTTTATTTTAACAACACTTTTTACAATATGCTGACTTCAGTTGAGACCAACCCCTGCGAGAACTTCGTTTGCGGATGGGGCAAAGAATGCGTCATTGACAAGAAGAACCGCCCGAAGTGCGAATGTATCAGCAAGTGCCCTACTGACGAAGACCCGCTTGATCAGGTGAGTACCTAAATCACCTAATTAACAATTAGCTTAATGGTGATTACAATTAAAGGTCTGCGGCAGCAACAACCAGACTTTCACCTCTCTCTGCGAACTCTACCGTCAACGTTGTGTGTGCAAGCATAAGGGCAAGGAATGCGCCGATGTCCAGAATGCCAAAATCCACCTTGAATACCTTGGTGGCTGCAAGAAGCTTGATGAGTGCACTGACGAGCTCATGGCTCAGTTCCCCGAACGCATGTCCGACTGGCTCTTCCAGGTATGCAATTTTACACACAACGTGCTTGACAATTTTACATGTTGTATTTTTCATGCAGGTCATGAAGGAGCTCAAGAAGCGTCGTGAGCTTAGCGGCAAAGACTGGGAAGAACTTGTCTCCGAAGCTGAATCCGATGATGAGAAGAAGCACGTCTACCCCGTCATCTGGAAGTTCTGTGACCTTGACATCAAGCCCCACGACAAATCCGTCTCCCACCACGAGCTTATCCCCATCACTGCCCCCGTCATCCCGATGGAATCCTGCATCAAGCCTTTCTTGGAGGGTTGCGATGCCAACAAGGACGGTTCGATCAGCATCAAGGAATGGGGCAAATGCCTTGGTCTCAAGGAAGGCGAGTTATTTTTATTTTTTAACAATGTTGAAGAAATTTTTAACATAATTATGTTTCAGGCGAAATCCAGGAGCGTTGTTAAACATCGCAATCGGATCATTCAACAACTACACACACGCAACACAGCGTTCTGAATTATGCACTCATTTAATAATTAAGCTAACAAAATCATAACCTTATATATCGTAAAATTGACTCGCATCCGTTTCAAAACTGCCGCCTAAATGCAATTTTGTAGCCTCACGTACATTTACACTTTTGTTTGTCTCTTATTTTTTTGTCTTTTATAACAATGAAAACTTAAAAATACGTTAATAAAGTCAAATTGAAGCAACCCAATATTACACAAGAGTCCTTAACTTTGAAAGCTAGAAAGAATCGTACAGCTGCTTCGAGGGCGACTTGTAGCTGTTACGACTTGACTTCCGAGTTATCAAAGAATATTTTCAGCCACCTAGCGAAGGTGTCGAAAGCATCATAAAAGTCGGTGACGATGAGATATTAAATGTTAGCATACCAGAACAGACGCTTTGTCTTTGTAAGCTTTCATTTTGTATCGTACGCACAACACGTTGAAAGTAAGTACCTTCTTTCAGCAACAGGTCAAAAATAACTTCATCGATGACACAAATGTCACATGCTTCGCCATCAATCCAAAGTAAGTTTCTGAAGATTACGGGTTTTATATATAAGTGTTGTCTACGTTTGTTTCTACCGTGTTCTAAACTAAATCACTAGCGTTTCAGATCGTACCATTATGACTCTTACATAGTTCAAACAAACACCGCAGATATCACCTCTCATAGGAAAAAACAAAAAAGTCCATAACCGTCGACCCAATTCTCGAAAATGCACTAAAATCCCTTACAGGCCCTCGAAGATGCCTTATTTTCTTCTCTATTTTGCCAGTGTGTCATCAGAAACGGTTTACTGATAACATTTGTTACCAGTAAACATTCAATTTAGCAATTCAATTTATTCACTATATCAGGTCCTCTTGGACGTAGTGCCACTGGAATTCCTTCCATGTATCACAATTTACAACAGTTTTCCAGTCAATGCGCTTCTCGTTCATCATTCTTCCGAGGGACTTGTCGAGGCTATCACACCATCGGGTTCTTGGTCGTCCTAGGGGTCTCGTTTTTGCCGGATTCCAGTACGTTATTCTTCTTGTCCACCGGTCTTCGGACTGTTTCGCGATCTTCTCAGCAAATTTGCACTTACATAGCTAATATGTATCGTTATTTTCTTACGTTTTGTAAAATCTCGCTGACATATGTAAGCATTATTTTTGGAAAGCGCTTTGTGTGTTTAGGTTTGACTGAAAACTTGAAGGTCTCATGTTCTTATTATGGTTACCTTTCGCTTTGTTGTATGAATATGGGTTTATTCGATCTTCACATATCTACACAGTTACATCGTTAAAGCGTTTGACGCTGTGACTACTCAAATATAAACCCAAATTAAATGTCTAGTACCAGTACTTCTGTACATGTTCCAACAGAAAAACTAGAAGGAAACAGTTGCTACCGTCCTGCTGTTTCTGAATCTGTACGGAAGTTTGCAACGGTTAAAGTTACATAGACAAAAAAATTTGAGTTGTAAATGTGCAAAGTAAATACAAGAAACGATTCCATGTGATCAGCAAGAGTAGCATTCGTGATTAAAACAGTTGGGGTTACAGTGTAATGTGCAACGTGTGCATTATCAACAATGTGTTGAATTTTAGCATGTTGAAGACGAGCTCGTCAAAGGGTTACTGGATTTTTGTCGATGGCATATTCTTTTTAGGCGACAGCTTGGGGTTTCGGTTCAACAGGAACAGCTAAAATGGATTTTAATATTACTTTTGAAAGTTTTTAAATATAAGTACCTGACTCAACAGGAGCAGCATCGACAGGAGCAGCTTCGACAGACGATACTTCAGCAGCTTTGGTTTCAGAAACGACCTCCGCTGCAGGAGCATTTTCAGCAGCCGGTGCAGATTCAGAAACCGGAGCAGGCGCTGGAACGGACTCATCTACTGCAGGAGCCGCATTGGCTGCAGTTTCAACAACTGGAGAAGATTTAGCAACAGCAGCGACCTCTTCGGGAGCAGAAATGACTTCTTCAGCAGCAGCTGGAGCACCTTCGGCAGCTGGTGCAGCTTCAACAGCTGGTTCAGCTTCGGGAGCGGGAGCGTCTTCGGCAGCAGGCTTAGCCTCGGCAACGGGAGCAGATTCTGAAACCACAGCGGCCTCTGGAGCTGGAACAACTTCTTCAGCGGCAGCAGGCACACTTTCGGCGGCGGGCTCAGCTTCGGCAGCGGGAGTGGCCTCAGTTACAGGGGCTGCTTCTGGAGCTGGAATAACTTCTTCAGCGGCATCTGGCGCACTTTCGGCAGCAGGTGCAGCTTCAACGGCTGGTTCTGCTTCGACTGCGGGAGCAGCTTCGGCTGCGGGCTCAGCTTCGGCAACGGGAGCAGATTCTGAAACCGCAGCGGCCTCTGGAGCTGGAACAACTTCTTCAGCGGCAGCGGGCGCATTTTCGGCAGCGGGCTCAGTTTCGGCAGCGGGAGTGGCCTCAGTTACAGGGGCTGCTTCTGGAGCGGGAATAGCTTCTTCAGCGGCATCAGGTGCAGTAGCTTCGGCAGCAGGTGCTTCAACTGCGGGCTCTGCTTCAGCTGGAGCGGCTTCAGTTATAGGAGCTGATTCTGGAGCAGGAATAACTTCTTCGGCAGCATCAGGAGCAGCGGGCGCACTTTCGGCTGCAGGCTCAGCTTCGGCAGCGGGAGTAGATTCAGAAACCGCAGCCGCCTCAGGAGCAGGAATGGAATCTTCGGCAACAGGGGTGGCTTCAGTTACAGGGGCTGCTTCTGGAGCAGAAATAACTTCTTCAGCGGCATCAGAAGCATCAGGCACAGCTTCGGCTGCAGGTGCAGCTTCGGCAGCAGGAGCGTCTTCGGTAGCGGGAGCGGCTGCGGCAGCGGGGGCAGCTTCAGTAACAGGGGCTGCTTCTGGAGAAGGAATAACTTCTTCAACAGCATCAGGAGCAGCAGGCGCAGCTTCGGCTGCAGGCTCAGCTTCGGCAGCAGGCGCAGCTTCGGCAACAGGTGCAGCTTCGGCGGCAGGTTCAGCTTCGGCTGCGGGCTGAGCTTCGGCTGCGGGCTGAGCTTCGGCTGCCGGCTCAGCATCGGCTGCGGGCTCAGCTGCGGCTGCGGGCTCAGCTTCAGCAGCGGGAGCAGATTCAGCAGCGGGCTCAGCTTCGGCTGCGGGCTCAGCTTCGG
The DNA here is from genome assembly GCA_000341325.1 of Panagrellus redivivus. Classification (NCBI taxonomy): domain Eukaryota; kingdom Metazoa; phylum Nematoda; class Chromadorea; order Rhabditida; family Panagrolaimidae; genus Panagrellus; species Panagrellus redivivus. The sequence goes on along the minus strand of KB455247.1, from coordinate 158,016 downwards.
CTGCGGGCTCAGCTTCGGCTGCGGGCTCAGCTTCAGCAGCGGAAGCAGATTCAGCAGCGGGAGCAGATTCAGCAGCGGGAGCAGATTCAGCAGTGGGAGCAGATTCAGCAGTGGGAGCAGATTCTGGAACAGGAATTACTTTTTCGGCAACAACAGGGGCAGCTTCAGTTACAGGGGCTGATTCTGGTGCCGGAATGACTTCTTCAGCGGCATCAGGTGCAGCTTCGGCGGCCGGCGAACTTTCGGCAGCGGGTGCAACTTCTTCAACATGGGCTTCACCATCAGCAGGAGCAGCGTCAACAGGAGCAGATTCAGAAACTACAGCGGTTTCCGGAGCTGGAACAACTTCTTCGGCAGCAATAGAGGCTGATTCTGGTGCCGGAATAACTTCTTCAGCGGCATCAGGCGCGGGTTCGGCGGCTGGCGCATTGTCGGCAGCAGGCTCAGCCTCGGCTGCTGGAGCTTCGTCAACGGAAGCGGCTTCAGCAGCGGGAGCGGCTTCTTTGGCAGCAACTGGGGCAACTTCAGTTACAGGGGCAGATTCCGGGGTAGGAATAGTTTCTTCAACCGAAACAGGTGCATCATTAGATGGTGCAGATTCTTTATCGACAACAAGGGCAGGCTCAGAAACAGGGGCTTCTACAAAAAAATATTAAAATTTAGGCGCATTTCAAAGTTTGAGAAAAATATACCCTGAGGGACTTCAGAAGGTGGTGCTGGAGCAGAAGCTTCGACAGGCGCTTGCTGCACTTCTTGCTGATCTTGGGACATGTTTCAAGTAAAAAAGAGAGAACGACTAGAACTGATACTCAACACTAGAACTGTGTTCCACTGGTGAATGGTGAAGAATGCTTGATCCCAGTGGCTTTAACGGAGGATTCGTTTTACATTTTTCTCCGCCCCTTGCCAATACACGGTGGAAGTGCAGCATCCGTGCTTCCAGCAAGCCGCAACATCAAAACCCCGCCCAAGCGTAAGTGTCTGTTTAAACTTTTTTCAAATTTTGACCTCGCTCAGCTGACACTGATAGGGAATGAAATCATGTGCCGAAAATGAGTTTTTTTACTTGTTGGAGTTACCCATGGTACATCATAAAACGTGATTTTCATGGCTCTCAAAAGGGGTATTCTTAAATTCCGTATCCAAAAATAGAAACAAATTGTTTCGATTCGTTTATGGTTACTTTTTTGGTAGCGCACGAAATAGTGGCTCATAATAGCAACAGTTTTGACGGAAGAATGCATGAGATGATTCAGTGACATGATGTTTCTTTCTAGCAGTTTGTTTTAAACAAAATATATTTTGCACCACAAAAACATCAAAGAAATTCCTTTGAATGACGTATACCAAAAGCTTGAAATACTTCTTTCACTTTTCCTGACGAGCATGAAATTGCGCGGCATTTTTTCATACGAGAGATACTTCATCGCGTTTTGAAGAAGCTGTTCCCTCCCGCAACTACTAAACTTAAGCGTAGCCAAGCTGACAAAGAACTGTCAGCCGTGAACTGTGTGAAATGAAAAAACGACCTGACTTGATCAGCTGATTGACGTATCCACAGGTCTTCTTTGAGTGCATGCACCGCGTGGGGGCACCAAGTTGCTGCTATGCTTCTTAAAATTTTAATCAAATGCGGTTGAGCTTTGTATTTTCTCACTGAGATTTTGCAGCCCTTTGGCATTTTGAAGTGGTCGAGTAAATAAATGCACATTGTAAAAACCGCAGGCTCATAAAACATAATGTTTCTTAACAGCTTTGAAGAGTTAGTTGTTCCGGGTGCGGCAACATTTGTTTCGTGAGGTAATCATAGATGCTCACCTCTCAATATACGAACTGTTTAAAAAATGTAGTGTAAAGACGAATACGCAGGAAATTTTTGTCGCCTCATTGCGTTCGTTCAACGGAAATTTTACTGCAAGAAAAAACAGCTCTTTCGCCTGAAAATGTTACATTTTTGAAGGCTTGTCAAAGTCTGGATCGAAATCAACTTTGGTTATACTTGCAAATAGCCCTTGTGAAGGGTCATGTGAGAATTGTTGTAACCATCAGGCGTCAATGGCAGTCATCGTTGTGACATTCCAAATTCTCCGATTATAGTTGGTCACGTTTAAAAAATATCTGTGCAGGCTGGTTCCTTCGATTCTTTGTCGAGGTGAACTTTTGAAAGGTGTGCGACCAGCATGAAATGTGATGAATTCATCCATGCGCCCTCGAAACTCTTAAACAAATCGCATTTCGGCATCTCTTTCCTTCGTCGGCTTTGAATTTTGAGATGTTTTTTTTCTATAAATACAGCGTATCGGTGATCGAGGGTGAGATCTACGGGCAATTTGTACCTGTCGGCACATTTCTTTTTCTTCAGTCAAAGATAATAATTCTTAAAATGCAGGTTTAAATTCCGGTGGAAAGGGTAATGTTCAAGAAGGGGGCAACATACACTTTTTTTTTTTCAATGTTATAAAGGTTATGTTTTTGTCAAATTTACGTGACAAAGTCAATCCAATAACAACCTATTAATGTGAGACCGATTGATCTGGCTTGTTTTTATCAACATCAGACAGTCTGCATATGTTTGATCACTTCTTGTTTTCTTCAGTTAAATATGTCGCGTACAAATGAACTTTAAGTCACCTTGCACCGAAAGCCAAATAACATTCCAACGACTGGCATCTAGCCAGCTGATTCTATTTTGACAATCACCTTAGAGTGCGGGGTAGGCCCCATAGCAACTGCGTCCGTATTGACGCAGTATGCGAAACGAACCAACGTGACTGATCATCACCAGTCTTATCGGCCAATTGATGCATCAGATTAAAGGACACCAGTCAGCTGAACGGCGACCCCAACTGGGTGCAATATGCTCCAGTGCATTTTTCTGATGTAATAAAAAGAAAAATGCTACGTGTATTTTTTATTCCAACAAAAATCAAGTCACGTTGAAATTCAAAGTTCGCTTTGTTAAGGTCAGCTGCGAAAGCTGGCGCCAGAAGGAATAGTTTAGGAGGCCATCCTTCGTCTACATGGCTCATGTGACACCACATGGGTATTCATTGTTTGGTTGCATGCGAGGAGTTCAACAAATTGCGACCGAAATATGAGTAAAAGTCGGCCAAGATGAACGCATTTTACTTAAAAAACGCACATGTTCAAAATGAAAAAAATTCGACCAGCTGCCGACGATCTGATGTGCTAATGAAATAGGAATGTCTTTTGATTTTACCGATGATGACTTCATTTTTCAAACAAATCCACCCCCTCAAAAACCACAAAGGTATGATCCTGTGTTTGTCGATACTCAGACATAAATATTTCCACGACATCTGTCTCGTAACTACCCGACTTTGAGGATCAAGAGCTCACAAACTTTAACAAAGTCAACTAACTGTGAAAAAATGAGTCAACGTTCCGTTTTTTGTTTGAGGGACAACGTGCTTAAGCGCTTCCGTCTGGAACAACTTTTGTCGTTTTGCGGATGGGGTTTCGGAAATGGTTATCACCATCCATCAAGCGGCCAATTTGAGCACAGTTGTTTCTATCTGTACAGCGTCGTTCGTATGATGTTACAGGTGTTTTAAAGCTGCCGTCAGAAGGCGTAAAAATCACGAGGGTTTTACTTTCCTGCGTAGTCTTCGTTTCAGTCGTTAAGTTGACTCAGCGTAAAAAACGAATTTTATTGAAAACAGCTGTTTGAATAGTTACAAGCGTAGGAGGTCGGGATATCCGGCAAAACTGCAAGGAAATATTTTTGCACGGGACAAATGTTTTTCCGACTGCAAAATGACAAAGATCGGTGTTTTGATGCATCATTTTTTTAATTCTCTAACGCGTTTTGTGATTAAAACGAACAGATAAATGTAACTGGCTATCAGTATCCGTACTGTGCAGATAGAGACACTAAAAAAATGTAAGGTAATTTATTGTAAAAACAGTCTTAATAATGCACAAGATAAACCCGCGATAATTCAACAACAACATCTTTCAATATGAAAGAAATCAGAATACCAAAAACTTGAACGCGATTATCTTTAAAGGTTCGCTAAGCAATGATTCTAATTGTTGTACAGACACGTTGTCTTCATCATGCAACCCAGTGATAGATGTCTTTATAAGGCGTGGAGAGTTGGTAATCGTCAACAACGATTCCATAATTAATTCCTAAAGGTAAAAGTAATAAGCCAAAAATTTTCTATATCTTGAACTTACATAATTGTTACGGGCACATTCAACCTGTGGCAATGCGTCATCAAACGGCAGACGGCGTAAAAGAATAATACCAGTTCCGTCATCCAAATACCGAATATTAATCAATTCAATATTGCATGGCCAATCTATCTCTCTGCGATAAAAATCATTTGTTTTATTTCGCAGTATGCGAAGTTCAGGACCGTAGATTAGATTTTGCAAGGCAAAGTATGCGGTATTGGAGAAAAATGCTGCGTTGTTAACCTTTTTAATATTTCTGGCAGCTGGCACTTTGGATTCAAGAAGAAGATCAAAGTGGATTACGCTCGGGGGCGACTAAAAACAATATTACGAATATTTATTTTATTGTGCTTAAGGGCCATACCCTAGCAGCGTCACCCATGTCAAGACCTTTACCGTCGCTTGCAGACAAACGGCGGTCGAGAAGTACTTCCATAGTTCCATTGGCCGTAGTTGTTACACCAGTTGATTGTCCAGAAACAATTGTCAGACGATAGTTACCATCTTCAATAAAGCTGCTGGATGCCATAGGGTAAAAGTTCCCTTCCAAGTTGACATTACTGTAAATAATTTTGGTTAAACTTAACAAAAATTATTTAAAACAACATACTCGTTGTATAGACGTTTCATATAAAACATTCCGTTTACATCCGTATAAAACCTATTACTATTCATAATATCAGTTTGGACGTCCATTACTGTAGTTATGTCAGTTTTGTCAAGATGAGAATAAATTTCTAGATGAATAGCAAAGTCAGAAAGTGCATTTCCATTATCAATAATGACAGTCTGAATAAGCGATTCCGATACTGTCGAAAATGCCTTTGATATAATAGGGCCAACAACATACAACGGTAAAAAGGAAACGGTTTTTGCCGAAGCATCATTGACCTTCGCTCGTTGTAACCGGCCAGTGCTTGCGAACACGTAGGCACCACCGCGATCACCATAGGCACCATAGCGAACTTTTAAACCAATCGAATCATTATCTCCAGCTTTTTTGACTGACTACAATTGTTTTAATAAATATCGTATCATGTTATTTTTCACTTACATCAATTTGACCATCGGAAAAGTGCACTGCAAAATAACGGTTTGAAAGGAGGAAACTGTTGGTACCATTCAGCGGAAACACAGGGAAAATATTACTAAAACGTAACTTGTAATATCAATTTAAATGTTCGTCATACTTACGATGTCGCTTTGTTTGAAAATACCATGGAAATAATAGTGCTTGCCGGTTGTTCAGCTTTCCATTGTAACGTAACTTTTTTGATTTCAAGCGGTTTCAACTCGATAAAAAACACTAATTCGTACGTGCTGTTTGAAATTCTTCCCGTTTCAAAGTTCGGTAATGGCATAACCTGTGATGCAACTATTTCTCCAGCACTGCTGACTTCCACTCGTGGATCATTAACACGAAGAGTAATCTTTTGTCGTTCTTGCAGCATCCCTTGATTAAAAACCATGAGATCGTGAGTACTTATTTCTCTTGTAAATGTCACAGTGTGCTTATTGGATTTGCCATCAGGTGCGTCGTGTGGCAATTCTATCAGCTGCAATAGGTTTCGAGATAAGTTTGCGAATGCAATGCAAGAAAACATGTTGAATTGGTTCTATGAGCCTACCGAGAATGTTTCTCCCTGGGGAAATATCTTCTTTGCGACAACTTCGGATATCGCATTATCAACGACGGCAAAGGCTGTTTGCAGGCGCGTTTGATAATCCTTCATGACGTGGGGCTTGCTGGTCGCAGTGATCGAATCGTGGTGCTGACACAACGCTAAATTTCTGCGCGCTGGCTCGACTTGAGCGCGTGCATCATGAAAAGATGCGACAGCAGCCAGTAAATCATAAGATCGAAGTTTGCTCTAAAAAGTTACAATGCAAAAATTAATTTCCTGATCGTTGGTTACAACTTACTTGTGTCAAGCGTTCGATTCGCTTGAACGCTGGCAGATGCACATAGAAACCAGTCCAATATGGATGGAAGCCATTTTTATCTTCGGTGTACGGGAAAAAGTCACCTGTCAGCAGCGGATATGTATCTTGTTGTTCCCTAGCATCTTCGAAATAATTAGCAACGGTACTGAATTTAATATTGGCGTGATATTTTTCCGGGTGTGCATTGATATGTTTAAAAATAGCACCATAACTAGCATGTGTAACCGTCCAATCGTCTTCTTGGGAGAAAAAGAAGTCATCTCCCACGGGAACCAAAAGTGAATTACTTTCATAGAACCTTTCTAGTTGTCTGTACTGCCCCATCAACATGTTTGCATAGACTTCGACATTTGCATCGTTTACGCTTTTAGCCCGGGAACCACAAGAGGATCGAGCACTTGAGCCCAGGTCAAATTGGCAGCAAATGTTGCTATCTGGCCCGCATGAATCGGCGGTGGTATAAAACGTACGAGGAAGTGCGCTTACTAACGGCGTTGCTAGGCGTTGATTCTAAAATTCAGCGAGCATAGAACTAATCTTCAATAGATTATGTATCCGAGATAATTCCTTTTTTAAAGCGGATAAACATTTGTCATACTACAAACCTCATCACTGGGTTGTGCCCAATTGAACATCAGCATGCCTTTGTCACGTAATTCTTCCTTTAAATGTTTCGACAATCGCCCAATAACCATGCCAGTGATTTTAGCTTCGGCAACCAAATAAGGATACATAAGACCATGTCCAAAAGGATCAACCGACCATGACGTCTGGGGTGTCACGTTGAAGGTGTTTTTAACAAATGCATGCCCTTCAATCATGTTATCGATTGAAGCCCAAAAGTATGGTGTTGCCTCATCTGTCATTACCCAAGCACCACCGGTAAGCTCGAGTCGTCCGGATTGTACCAATATCGTAGTTTGTAGCCTTTGTTCTGGTGTCGCATCTTGCCACCATCGCTCGAGAAAAGACATTTCGCTCCATATGAAACGCAAATCTGGTTTTTCGGTAAGCTGCTTGATCGTCAAATCCAAAATGCTTTTCACTTTTTCGACGTAATATTCTTCAAAGGTTCGAAGCCAACCAGGGTCCACATGTGAATGCATAACGATGTGAACATTCAACAAAGGTAAAGTTTGATTAGAAGGTCTAACTTTATCTGACCATTTTGATGTCCAATTTGATTGAGGATTATACCAAATACTATGGCTCGATACCTAAAATATGCGGATTGCAAATGCTTTCGTTTTCGGATCAATTATGAGCAAAGATACTTACCAATGCGTCCCATCTGGTCAACTGTGGCAACGCGGGGGGCTGGCCGGCGGCACTGTCTTTTGAATAAACAGGCTCATTATTGAGCAAGGTACGCCGCAATGGTGCTAATGGCGATGCCTGCAATCAGTAATTAGCTGCCTTTAAGAAAATACATTTAAAATTTCAATTTACCAAAGATGTCGTAAAATCTTCACTATAGACCAAAAATACTAGGACTAATACTACACATAATAAAACTACCCCAAGTTTTTTACTCATCTGAAACATGAACGGATGATATGGACGAAAATTTAGCGGTTCGGATGCAGAAATGAAACATTTTTGACAAATGAGATCGCAAAAAACAGGGCGCGGAATCTGTTGAATCAACTCACGAGAAAGATTCGATTTAGTTTCACGCCTAGAAAACGCGGCCGTTGTTGCGAAGCCGCAAGCTGAGCGAAGCCGGGCGGCGACTGACCGCACAGCCTGCAAACGAGGATGCTCGCGAAAAGAGAGATGACCGAAGGCTGTAAAGAAGATCTGTTCAAATGAGTGCGAATGGGGCATCAACTGTACTATAAGCAATGCTAAATGTGGCCAGGTTTGGCTAATTTATCGCGGCACGAAAGCCGTAAAGGAATTTGTTTGGCCCACGAAATCATTGGGTAAAAAAGCAAAGTTGCCAGCATTATTATTTTACTTAAGCCACAGAGCTAATAATTGTAGCTTTCAGCACGACGAAATTACAGCTTCGAAAAGTATTTGCAACGACTAATTTTAGTCAATATTTAAAAAAACCTTTAATTTTTATCAAAAGCATTGAAATGAATGTGCGAACGTTTCCATAATTATTCATTGTTAAAGGATGCAACACTGTACGTGCATTTTCATGACTGAGTGAGATTGTTTAATCTGATTCACTGTTTGTGCGACGTTACTTCTCTTTATGGCCTACAGTTCATGGTAAAATACGAAGCTGTGCAAACACACTAATGCTACTCTTATGAACTCACCTGTTAATATTTGATCTAAGCTTGGGACATGAGGCAACGATAGTAACCGTCAAACGAAAAAAACACATCTAGCAAAGAAACCGCGTTTTACATGTTAGTAAGGCTACTGCAAAATATAGAAGTATATTGCATTAGAGACCCGTTTACTTGCGTAAAAGACGATCTTTTACACTTTTACAATGCGTCAGTTATATACCGTGAGACTCCATGCAGTCATTGACCACAAAATACATGTTTTAGATTGCAAAAGGGGTTTTACGGGATTATGCTAAAGGCATAAAAGTCACATGCATGTAAATAACAAAAACTAATATATTGTTGAAATGTATGTGCAAGAAAAGTATGCTGTTATAAGACGAAGGAAAAGTAAGCATACGAAGCCATAGGTGTGCCACAGACCTTCCGCGCGCAAACAGACATTCAGATAACCCGAGTCGGGCCAGACCTATTTCTAGCATAACGCTGTCCACGTGCGTTCTAGTCCGAAACATACATAGCCAATTAATCGGTTAGAAGTGACCATTGGTTCCGACTAAGAGGGGGTTCCGCTCATGGCAACCGTCGCGTCTCGAAAACTTTTTTTTGTCGCGCGTCAACAGTAACTACGACGACACAGATTTGTCTATTCTCTGCTTTGCAACCCGGGGGAAGTCCTATGTATCCTCGACTGGGCGTGACGAACGTAGCGCAGAAGAACCCTTTTATCCATGGAATTATTACTTTCTGTTCTTCTGCACCTATAAAGGGAAATTTGACGGGTAAGTGATGTCAGTATCGGTTTTTATCGACGTTCTTATAATTATGACTGTCTTGATTAAACATGCGAGTATACAAGGACGCTATGGCTGAAGGCAAAAGCGCACAAAATACACACCCCCGGAGAGCCGCAACAACTCCCAAAGTTTCGAATAGTCCTGACGTCCCAATGGAATACCGGGACAGCTAGTGAAACATTGTTCTTCATCGGCTGTTCTTGAGACTGGATGTTAAAAAAGAGCTGTCTCAAAGTCACAAGAAACAATTGTCCGCATTTTTGTTTTCAGATTCAACAGAGAAATTCGCTTTCAAAGGATAAGCATTTAATTTATTGTCTTACGAATGACCCGCCTCAAAAAACGGTCTACATTTAAACACCCATCGGTTTTAATACAAAACAAGGAAATGATAACAGTGAGCAAATAACCAATGGTGAGGCAAAAATCATTCCGACGTGAAAACGATTAATAATCACCGTGTTTGAAAACGCTAAACTGCGTCATAATTTCTACACATTATAGCGTCATAATTCCGCATTTAGAGAGGGAAGGATGTGAAAAAATAAGGCAACAAAAAAAAGCGATCAATCAACAAAAAAATCGGATAGAAAAAGCACCTAGAAGCAGCCAGACAGAGATAAATGCGGTCGCGACAAAAAAAAGGTCCAAGTAAATTGATTAGCTTTAACGCAAATAAAGAGGAATGGATCAGGGTTTACATAAAATCTTCTTCATCGTCATCCAGATGAATCTCCTCAAGAGCATGGTCGAGCGTAGTGTCCATCGGTGGAATTGGTTCCTCGACGATCTCATCTTCATCATCCATGTCCTCATTTTCAATTTCCGGCAAGGGGAACCGCAAAATGGCAGCAACACCGGTTATCTGATTAAGCTGTTCACCGCTAACATGCATACTTGAAAAAATCAGCACGTTCCCATTCTGAAAAGTGCGAATATATTATGCCATGTGGTTCTCTTCGAGCTTGCGGCGCGCTTCTTTCATTTCCTCTGCATTTCCGCGCTTACACATTGCTGAAGAGATGCGACAAGCCTTTGAAGCAGCTTTAGGGAAGAAACGAGGCTTTTGCAAAATGCAAAAGAAGAAGCGACGACGCAAAAAAGGGTGTGATCAAAAACTAACCTGGCTTTTGACCGACTCGACCAGCTTGACATACTCTTTGCGCTGCAGCACATCATGGGAACGGAAAAGAGCATCGGACACCATCAAAGTATCAACAGCACACTTTTCATTGGCCATGCTAACATGTTTAAATCCGTAAAATGCGCGGGCTGAGTCGTTGTTCAGTAGCTCCATAAATGTGTTGAGCGCTTTGACTTCCTCCTGGGCCTGAAAAGATGAACGGGTGAAAATTGTTGTAAAACATTGATAGGCTAACCTTTGTATCTGCCAAACGAGCACAGACGGATGCATCTGCGAGGATGTCTTTCAATGAGTGCTTGAAACCACTGGATGAGGGAACAACGACGAATTTAGACTTGTCTGTGGAGGAGAAACGTTTGTTTTGTTTGTCAGCAATATTGAAAAGTTGAGTCATAAATTGGTCCCGCAGGAAACCCCGGCTTGCAACAATGACAACCTTGATAATATTCATGTCAATGTGACGCAGGAAGGCTTGCGCAACTGCATCCAGAAAACGGTCCACACCTTTGTCATGTTGCGATGAGAATCCTTTTCGTTTGCGGGCAACATTCATCTCGATTTTAGCTTTTACGACAGTCATAGTCGAAGTAATAACGCAGATGTTGGCAAGACCCTCGTGCATAACGACTGCAGCAACCTCAGCCGATTTACTCGGATCAGAAGCTTCCTCGAGGCGTTGCATATCGATCGAATCCCAGCAAACCTTTTTCAAGTAGAATGCTCGATGTAACTCGATGTCAATGGTGTGATAAGCGCCAAGCCTAACATGCTCATTCTCGAGAACATTGCGACCTTTTACATGCAAGGCACAGGCAACTTGATCGAAGTCAATCGTCTCGATATCAATTTCAAGAGTAAGTGTTATCCGTTGGCTGGTCTTTGATCTTGTTTGCGATTCATTGGCGACTTTGCGAAACGTTTTTGACCGAACATGGTCACCCACGCGGATGATGTTGTAGAGATGCCACATGTCTTCCTGTTCTTCGCACTGGACTTTCACCACCCTAAAATAGAACACTTATGAATAAGGATATTTGTAGAAAATAAACATACCCTGATCCATCTCTCTCAATATTGCGATAAATAATCTTCATTGTTGCTTCTTTTTCGTATCTTACGATAGAATGGTTTGTATGAAAACAGCTGATAGCAAATTAAGGCCATACAACCTGTAATTACGAAGAACATGTAATATTCGAAAACACAGTCAGAGATATTCAAAAGCAAGTTCAACTTTTTAAAACCTAATGAAAACAACAACATAATGATATCACTTTATTTCAGAACATATGTAAACTGTGATAATGGGTAAATGTAATACTGTAATTTGATACAAAATTGCACATTAAAAGGTTTTGGTTGAGATCATAATTTAAAACATATCCTCGTAAAAATCCATGTAGACACAAAACTTGATTGTTAAAGACAGGCAACAATACACTCCAGACAAGAAACGAGATTTGCGTTGATAGCTTGTCGTGAAGCTCTCTGAAAGCCGAACGGAAAATAGTATATGATTAATGAAATTGTAAATGAATACTTACGGGAGAAAGAAATGCGCCAGCATATCGCCATAGACCGGCAAATCCAGACTGCTGCAAAAATGAACAGACTTGTTGTGGTGTGATGCCAGCAGGTGAATCCTCAAGGGCACTGGTTTCAATCAGACGAACGACAGTAGATAACATTTGGACACTATGGCAGCTTTGAACAAGACCGACAATCCGCTGATCAAGCAAGCATTCGATGACGGGAACGACGCTGGGGAAGATGGAAACAGCTTCGAGTAGATAGTCCAATACTAAATGAACGTTTGGACAGCTCCGGGCAAGAATAGCCAATACGGTAACAGTCAAGCTTTGAAGCTGCTCTTCGTTGATAATATTTGGATCGAGAAGCATCGCTGTTTCCTCTTCTTCATCTTCATTCCAAATGCTGATGGTGGGGTTTTCAGTAAAGACGTTAGGAGGTTGCAATCCTTGAATGGTCCACTGAGGTTGGAGGACACTGCGTGTATTTTGTTGATCTGGACTGTTTCCAAGGCGAAACCGTTGTTGCACCTTCTCATCAAAGGGTAATAAAGCAAGTAGGTATGGAAGAGTTTCTTTTGTCAGGATGAACGGGTTGCTGTAAACAGGCTTTTAGTCCATGCAAAAAAGGTCCGAAAAGTGTGCACTCCTGTAGTTGTAAAAAGGCTGAACAAAACATACCTATGAGAACACTTTGCCGTAATCCTTAAGATCAACTGAATCAATTGCAACACTTTCGTCGATAGAAACGGCTGCCTTAATCCTTTTAGCAGATATCCTACCAACGCAAAATTGAAATTCGCTTTGAATGACAGTCCGGCGTATTGATCCAATGCTTTCATGTCCCATTCAAGATGCATGCGTGAATCCATCGTCAGTTTTTCAATGCTCTGCAAAAACCATTTTTGATTGATTCAAAAAAGCCATCTTCAAAATGACCCACCGTGTGTTCAAACACACCCATTTGATCCAAATTGACCAAATTTGCATGTAACAGTTGGATAGCATACTCGTAAATCGTTGCGTGTTCAAGTTGAAAAAGAAGAATTGCTATCCAAAAGACAAATCGGTGGATGGATGAATTGGATGGCGTCAAAGTGTGCAAACGAATGAGTGACAGTGTCACGCCAGAAATACTCGTAAGAGATTCACGTCGCTTGACCACTTGAAGGAGCATGTAAACAATCGCCTTGACATCGCCGTCAGAAACGGATGTTGCTAGACAACTGTAGGCGATGAGGGATCGAATTTGGAAATTGGGAGAGATCGTCGATTGGAAAACCCATTGCCGTGCCATTGTACGCCACTCGGCTATCCATTCCCGTGAGTTTTCAACGGCCTTTTCAATGTCAACGACCATGGCCATCATAAGAGAGACCAATTGATGAATGTTTGATAAAGAAACTTGTTGTTTAACGTCGTCTTCATGAGAAGCGTCTCCAGGCTGATGTTCACTAAGTGAACCGTCTGTAGAACTTCTGGTCATAATCTCCAAGTCATCGTGCTCCAAGACAACTCGCATGACGTAGTCGATAACGGCTTGTCCAGATCCGAAGTCAATGATGTTAAAAAGTCGCAAAGTTTCGTCGCTGTTCAGTTGACGCAGAAAAATAGACAGGCAGCGATGGAAATCTTCGTTCAATTGGTATTTGCAGTTTGTTCCAAACCCATGAAAAACGTTGCAAACAATCGCAAAAACGGTGCACCGAATAAATCTGCTACCGCTGCCGGCAAGGCAAATTGTGATCTGCATGACATTAGCCAACTGTGTTTCTATGTCGATATTCGTCGCGTTAAATGTCATCACAAGTAGGAATGCTAACAGTTTCGGCAAATTAGAATCAACCGAAGCTTGTAAATCTCCCAAAATCCTGCTAATAATGACGTTAGAGAACGCATGCGAATGGATAACCAATGCTTGTGTAATTTCCGTGAGGGTATCAAGCGGATATGGGGATTGGAGCATGTGATTTAGCAAAGTACCAAAAATAACATCAAGTTTTCCGATTTCTGGCCAAACTGTATTCACCATTAAGGAGCTGAACGTTGTTTGTTCGGCAGTAGTCGAAATCAGCAGCGCGAAAACTTCATGAATTTGCTCGTCTTCGAGTCGGGTAAGAATAGGCCAAGTTTCGCTTAACGCTGACATAAGAATGATGGCGTTCGGATGATGTACAATCTTCGGCAGCAAGGACATTAACAATATTGGCTGATTACTAACCAATGTGCAGATCACCGGTGACAGAAAGGTGGTCGTGTTTGTAGGAACAAAAACACAAGGCGCTTCTTGAAGTTGCGGCGACACACCTAATTCTAAGGCAGTGTTCAATGTATTTAGCAAACGATACGCGACGCATCTCACACCGACGTCATTGTCGACAAGATTAACCAAAGAAAGCGTAATCACATCCTTGTAATTGGCTTGCAACTGAATGTGAACATCCGCACATGCTGCCACGCTGTTCTTGGACCGCATAACAAAAATTTTGTCAACGAGCTCACGTGCCTTTTCCAATCGTAGCGAAATTATGTGGTTTTCGTTAACGAGGAATGTCACAGTCTTACTGTTGATAAGCTCAATCTGCTCAAACGCGGCGCATGGGAAGATTTCAGAAACGGTGATGGGCCTCCCACGCCATCGACACTCACGATCAATCTTGACAATGTTGTCAATCAGCTTAACGACCACATCTGTTTCGTTGGCGGACAATATCTTGGCCCTATATACACTGAAAGCCTGTGTCGACATCTGGCGTAGCGTAAGTGGCGGTAGATTGTCATAATGGACGGCAATAGGCGATAGGTCAAAGAAGACTGGTACCTGGAAAATATATAAAAGTTGTTATTTGATAACGAAATATATAAATAGTTACAACTTACCTTTGAAAAGTGTGTTTCGTTAAGCTGGGTGAAAACTTTTGGCGAACAGAAAAGTACGATGAATCGTTCAACGGCAGATAAAATGCTTGGAGGGAAAAGCTTGGACAAGTTGGACGGATATTCGCAGCATAGGCAGTCGATAACGCAGACAATTTTGCCTTTTGAGCATTTTTCTTCAATTTGCTTTTTGACGCCGTCCAAATCGGTTGTCCTGAAAAATATATATGAAACATGTAACGAAAACTGAAGTAAAATATATATAAAATCGTACAAAATTCGACGCAAAACAAGGATGAATATTGCGGTGTCAGTGGAAGGAGTTTCGCTGTTTATTTGGTAAAACGCCGGGAGCGACGGGTCACATGAGTCGCTGAGCGCAGACAACTGTCGGCTGGGAAGCTGGTCTGCAACAAAACAAGATAGCCTTCAACGGCTGTACGCAAGCTCAAAGTTTTACCTGGCAACGCGTGTAACAGCGCATCAATTCGCGAACAAAGGTTGGTGTGCGTCGCAAGCAGGCGCAAGTTTCGCACGATTTCACAGCGATTGGCGGAGAAAAGTTCGTGAATGTTTTGCAACAGCGGCAGGTTGACGGAGGGTTGTATTGGTGATTCCGAGTCGATCCACGTTTCAGTCGTTTCGCTCAGGGCTACGACCGACAGAAAGCTGAAATTGTTCAATGTTTGTCCTTATTTTTCTCGCTCTTATGGCGTCTTACTTCGACACTGCTTCTGCTTTTGATAACATCATTTGTTGGAAATGCATCATGCTCGATTCTTTCGGATGTGTTGGCTGATTAACTGTGCCTTGAAGGATCTTTGAAATCAGTGTTAGTCCACGACTCATTGCCCGCGTAGGCCTTCGGGTTAGCATTTGGTTTTCATAAGGTGAGACGATCGCCGGGTTGAAAAAGCGTAAGAATAGGATTTTTCCCAATGCTGATAACCCACAATTAGGGAAGCGTGAATTAATAACGTGGTAAATAGCATGGCATACGCTTTTGAGCTGGTAAGGAAATCGTGATTCCGAACTAAGAATAAGATTGAATGCAAGTTCGGCGACCTGACTTGTTGCTTCAACGCCGTTTTCTACTGTCGCGCCGCCAAATAATCTGTCTTGCTCGATTTCATAGATTTTGTCCGGGTTCTTTAGCATTGTTTGGAATAGTGGCGATAAGGTTTCATACAGGTATGCGTTTCCAAAAACACGGAAACAGTACGAAATTATCTTAGCCGCAAGGGATGAACCTCGGAACAATGTGGATGGTGACATCACACATTCGGCTTCGCGGATAAGAACCGTCCATAACAACTCGCTTAAAAGGCGTCGTTCGCTAAAAGCGATCACAAGGACACGGCTGAGTTGATCCTGTAAAGCTTTATTTATTTTTATACTATGATGATCAAAACTTACAATGTTTTCGTTTGGTAGCGAAGAAATGAGGGAGTTTACCAAAGGCAAGCCGCCATCGTCTGATATAAGCGTTATCAGTTTCAGCAGTTCGCATTGTTGTGCGTTAACTTCAGACAACGTATTGGCGCTGCCGGAAGATTTCTGACTTAACACCCGACAAATTCCTTCCAATATCCATCTTCTAAGTTTGGGTTCGCCTGTCCACGCGGTTTCAATCAATCTGGTTATACCGAGTTCCAAATTGCCACCGACAAGATGTGCCACTGCCGTCAAAGCATAGTCTTCAGTATTTGCAAATGATTCCGTATTGTAAGAAGTTGGGAAATTTTCACCCATAGGTGTCGAAGCTGATGGCAATGCATTGTGTGAGGCATATTCCACTGTGGTGTGAACAGACGATGAATGACTCAACGGTGACGACACGAAGGCATGACTGAACGTCTCGACCAGCAGATTGAATACTCTTAAACACGCTGTAAGCAAAAACTATCTGTTTTACACAACACAACCACAGCACTAACTAAACGCACCGTCCTTGGCACACATTGACGACATTTATATATATATAAACAACACCACCAATACTTACTTATTGAAGTTAATTGGTGATAGTGCAATCGACATATTGCCCAGCAACTTGCTCAGGGCTTGTAGGACTGATAGGATCGCATCACTAAAAAGTAACCATATGACTGGCAAGCTTTAGATTAAGCGGAAATCCGTGTGGTCCGTTGTTATCTGAGCTAATCGTTACGGGACGCACTTGTTGGTGCGATGCTTGCGCATTGACTGCACAAGTAACTGTTACTTACCATTTTAACTGAGTGTTGGTGTACCCGGGCAGTGCCGTGAGTGTGTTCACGAAGTATTCAATAAGGCGCGATTGGGCTTGTGTTGGAATCTTTTGAGTTGTACTGTTATCGATTATAAGTGAAATCAGTCCAGATAATTTTTTAACTAGCGTTATCGCTTTAGTTGTCGCGTTTCCTTGATTGCTGCTGCCACTGCTTCCACTGCTTTTTGTTGATATTGTTTCAACATGTGTAACCGGGTCCAGCCTGATACCTGGTTGTTCGCTGTAGGTCAGTAATGCTGATATAATTTGGATTGTGGATTCAGTTTTCAACACAACCGATGGCTTTCTGCTTAGCATGTTTTTAAGAATATAGATAATGTGTTCCACGAATTGACCATTGAGTGTGTGTTGAGCTAACTGTTGGCTTATTGTGTGCAGAATGAAGTGATCCAAAGAATAGTCCATTTCAAAGCTAATGAATTCCTTCACGTTTTTGCACATGACATCGCGCATATTGACGGTTTCGATACGGAGGACAGATAACAGTTTGATCAAAAAGCTGCTCACGTGGTTTTGTTCGTTTGCGTAAATCAAATGTGACAGGGCACATAAAAAGCCTGATATGTTGGCCCACACATCGATCATACATTGAGCCATATCAGTGGTCGTACAAGAATAGGCAGCAATCCGAGTTACGTGCTCAATAAAATCAAGATGATCTTTTGAGTTTGTGATAAAGTAATTGGTATACAGTTCCCAAATTCGGTAGGATTCGTGCCAAGCTTCATTGAGGGCTGCATTTGCATGAGGAAGTGTACGCAAGTGTTTGTAGATGCTTTTTTGGAGGACAACGCGACCGGCAGTTATGATGTTTGAATGCGACGACAAATGAGCCGACAGTGTTGAAGCCAAGTTTGATGACAGTTGAGCAGTATGGACGGAATTAAGCTCAAAAAGTGACCACGCACAAAGAACCATATCAGAATCACAACTCCAAAGGTAGAGGAAGCAAACAGCTTCGAACTTGATTAAAGATTGTGTTGTCATAGTGTCAACTTGGTCTTCAGTTACTAACTCTACATGACGTTTAACAAAATCAATGCTGAAATGCATTATTGGGTTGTCACTCACTTTCTCTATGTTTCTAGTCTTACCGATATTGCAGGATAGCTTTAAGCCAGGTGATAACATGCTCCGCATTTGGAATTTGGAAGTGAATTAACTTTTGGCATACAGAAAACAACATGTGCGATCCCACAGTGAAGAAAGCTTGCATTGCTTGTTTCGGTGATTGAGAATTCCAATGTGGGATTACAGAATGCAGTGCCAGTAAAGCTTGCATTGCAGAGGAATGTAGTTGTGGATGATCAACGAGAAGGACAAGCGTGGATACAAGGCTTTCAATGCATCCTTCCTCCTCTTCATCCTGCAACTATTGTCTACTTCCTTGCTGATAATTATTTTCCCGCTTACCCTCTGCCTTATTAACAACAGTGGTTGCGTTGTCACAAGTTTTAGCAACGCAATAAGGAGTCGTTGAGGGCTACAGCTGCCATCACTGCTAGAAGTGCACGCACCGCCACCACGTTCGACACGAAATTTGCCGGACATCTTCTGCCAACTCTTTATATTAACCTTCATTGTGTGCTAATATAGCCGGTTCAAAAAATAAACTCACTCGAGATACACTTAACGGCATGTGTCCACTGGAGGATGAGATCGGATCGGATTCCAGCACTTTTTCAAGAGTTGACATTAGCAAGCCACGCAATTGATCCGATCGACTCATAATCATATCAATTTTAGGCCACCAATGTAGTCGAGGCTAAAACAAAGAATTAAAATCTTGTTAAACATAAAAAAACATACCTGCGTGGAAATGGTGCACAATGCTTCGACGAGTACTAGTTGCAAGATAGTTTGGGATGGCGATAAAACGACTCGAAACATTTCATTGTCAAACTTTAGCCGAAATAGACTGACGAAACAGTCGACTAAAATCTTTCGATCCATTTCACGTGGTCGAAATCCAGTAAGAAACACGCATTTAACATGCTCAATAAGTGACTGTACTACTGTAAAGATGAAAAAATCGGAAAGAGTGACGAATGTTGAGCATTTGCAAAGATTTACGGCTGCATGACAAGCATACTGTACTTGACTTGTCCAGATTGGTCGCGTTGCAGTAACATAACCTTGAACAGTTGCGACAATAAGATCAAGGAATTGTTTCTAAAGTTTTAATAGTAACTTTTAGCCCGTTTATTTATATGGTATTACCTTGGCAATGACAATTGGTGGCAGGTTTACGTACACGTTTTCTCCGTCTTGTTGTGCCGTTGAATCCAGAGAGCACTGCAAATGTTTATAGTTATTACTTTTTTTAAACCTTGTTATTGCACTTACTAATCCCACTGGAGAGATGGCTATCATCATCATTTGCACGGGCCAGCAAAGCGCACGTCGTCTGAGTTCATTTGTGTTCATCGATATAAAAAGAGCATCGCATACATCTGAAGTTTAGTTTTCGAGTTATTTAAAAAAGTGATAATAATTCACCGGTCATTTGCGTAGATGTACTCGTATGCTGTAACGTGGAAAACTGTGCTGGATTTCCTTCAATCCATTTCCACAAAACTGATTGTAGCATGTTGCAAACTGACTCTAAATGTTCTTTTCGTACCGGCCACAGTTGATTAATCTATAAAGATAATAGTGTAACAAGTCTGTTTTATATTTTACTAACCAGTGTAATGGTCTTGACAATGTATTCAGACGAGAAGACGACATTTGACATGATGTTGATGTGTGCCAATGCTAAATCGTTTTGTTCTTCATCACATTCCTCAGCCTTAAGAGCTTGTAATGCTCTTTCTAATCTGGACATCATTAATCCAGAATGAAGAGCACCAACTCGAGCAACGATGGCTGTCGCTTTTGAACGAATTGGTCCGTGACGGGTACAGAACATCAGGTTCCACATTTCTTCGAGCACGTTCTTCATGCAACATTCTCGTTCGACGTTTCGACCGCTTGTCGGCTGTAATGTATGCAATTATTCAATGTGGCATTTAATGGATGATTTAGTGGGTCATATGCATACCTCGGCTTCACTCAAACACTCGAGCAATGTTTGAAGTACGATTAAACGTGATTGTGACAGCGCTACTTCCGATGTCCATCGCTTAAAAAAATGAAATAAAAATGACAATTAAGTTGAGAAGTATCTTACACTTGAATTGACACCTTTCAAGACCCTCACAAGAGCCAATATTACCAGATGTAGATGATGTTTGGACACATTAATAATACACGTGTGCGATGTGTTTAGAAGTTGTCGTGTTTCGCGATCTATCGGTTTTCCGGTGTTTGTAGGCAACTAGAACAAAATCAAAATTTCAAAAATAATTGGCATTGACTTACTTGATCTTGATAACGCTGAATCAATGAAGAAATCCATTCTACGGGTTTCTGTTTTTGAAACTGAGAAGACATTGATAAGCTTATGGGGCGACTGCTGCCAACCGGGAGGGTTGACTGCATCCTCCGGCAAGAGCAAAAAACCTAAACAAAAAATATATCTCAGTGTAATTCAATTGCATTTGCGCTCATTAAGAAGAAGGACACACACACGCCACATTGTTAAGGACACTGGCTTGAAATAACTGATGTAATCGGATATACGCGTAAAAAACAGCCATGAAACACGGCCTAAATTAAGCGCTCTCATGCATTGACGAAACTGCCAATTTATCTCTGAGACGTGATGTGCGGCATTCGATAAACGCCGACAACACACAAATTTAAAGGCGATGAAGACGAAAGCGCAGAAAATAACTCAAGTTGACGTATTCCAAGATGCCGTCCATGCGTAAAACCTTGGCGCTTTATCATTGACGGCACAGGCTGCAGCCGACGGCATACATACCCCCTTTGGTTAGTAAGCACACATCCATGGGCATGTTGTGAAGTGTGCCGTTGCGGCGGGCTCGATGTAAGCCGTGTGTGTCGGCAAAACGGGGTAAAGCTAGAAAGACGGAAAACAAACTACAAACGATTCAAAAGCAAGGCGGCATTGGCGGCAGCTACATACCTCGTAGATGGAGTTCGGCATTGACGACGTTGAGAGTGCCATTGGGTTTCTTCCCTTCGAAATAACAAATGCGATGCGTGGACACTTGTTAGCATTACGCAGCGGTGGCAGAGCTTACCGTTGACAAAAGCTGGCTAATCACGTGCCATTGAGCATACTAAGAACGTACGCTTTTATGAATGTGTTTCGTGTTGCACTTTCTGTGACGAAAAAGCATGAACTTATCCATTCACTGCCTGGGCCCTTGCTCTTGCAAAAAACAAATACAACATGAAACCGATGTCTCGGCTCGAAACAACTTGTATCATTTTGTTTTATCGTCGAGTGTATGATGTAATTTTATTTTGAACACTTAATAACAACAATTAATAACAAGTACAAATTGTCATACAGTCAGCATTAGGGCTGTGCATACTGTCAGCAAGTTGAGCAGTCACACGATGTCGTAAACGAGGCAATGTGAGAGCCAGAGTGTGAAGTTGGTCCTGTTTGCCGGGAGCGGGAGCGCATCTGGTTTGAAGAACTGTCGGCGCCCGACCCTATGCCAAAGTCGCGTGTCCTACGCATTGTGAGGTGATGGGAAAATCCAAAGACGTAAAACAAGGGATGAACCACCGTTGAGTGGCTCTTAAAACGCGCGGCTCTTGATTGATGCCGGAAGGGCCAATGCGGGAATGCCAGATTTCGTCGTTAATCATTTAACGTCGTGCTCGCCGTAGGCGATCGTTCAATCATACGGTACACACATTTGTTATGTGGACGAAAAACTCACATGTCAATGAGTAGCCTACGGTACCAGATGTGGTGATTCGAGAAGTGACAAGGAGGAGGGGACACGATGAGGCGTTGCGGCAGCTTTGGCAAGTGGCTTCCGCAGTATTCTCGCCGAAGTGTGATCCCGGTATGTCGGCGCCGATTAATCGTTTTTCCATCGAATACTTGATTTCAAAGAGCTCTGATCCGCCAAAAAGATCGCTAAATTTCACTGCTGGTGATGCTGATGTCCCGTTAAAGAAGGTGAAAATAGAGGACCCTGAGAAACCATTGTCGCTAGTATCGCAAAATCCACGACTTCATCCTGCCCTGGAAAATGTGGTCATAAAACTGGAAGGTCTAAGTTTATGGAAACGGTTTCACTCACTTGGAACAGAGATGATTGTTACTAAAAGCGGGCGGTATGTTTGACGGTACTTTGATAACATCTTTCCTATTTGGCTTTTAGACGCATGTTTCCTACATTGCAAGTATCAGCATCTGGTCTTAACCCAGGTGCCAGCTACTCTTTTATGGTAGATTTTTCATGTGTTGACAACAAGCGGTATCGTTATTCCTTCCACCAATCAAAATGGATCATCGCCGGTCCCGGTGATGCAGAACTTCCTTGCCGCATACACGTTCATACTGATTCCCCTACCATTGGTGCTCACTGGATGAAACAAGTTGTGGCCTTTGATAAAATTAAATTAACGAACAATCAACTTGATCAAAATGGACATGTAAACATAATTAGTGCTCAAAGCTTCTAATATAAGAGATATTATAGGTTATCGTCAATTCTATGCACCGGTACCAGCCAAATCTTCACGTTATCGTTCATGATCCAAAGCTCGAAAACATTTACAACTGCAAGCTTACAACAACTTTCACTGAAACATCTTTTATGGCAGTAACCGCATACCAAAACCATCGAGTAAGTTGTAGTATAAAGTTTCTATGCTCTTTAAAACTCTTATTGCAGATCACTGAGTTAAAAATTGAAAGCAATCCTTTTGCAAAGGGCTTTCGTGAGTGTGAAATTGAAGAGATTCAAGCATTGACACACAACACCTGCAACAACTTTCAGCTTATGCCTTTCCTGCCTCTGTTTAAACATTGCTTTCCAAAAATGTAAT
>KB455247.1:99073-116054 GCA_000341325.1 Panagrellus redivivus | reverse complement strand
CATTTTTAAGTGTAAAAATTGGGGTCGGAACTTCCTAAAACGGCTCTTGGACTCCGTCTTAAGCTTCGCAGGCTCTCATCAATAATCGGAGGAATTAAACTTGTCTTTTTTCCTTTCTCCCAAAATGGAATGGCATAGTCATCGCCGCGGAAAGCTTACTTTCCAAAAAGGACCATCATGGATGGTAGGCACTACTTTCGATTCGGGGACGCCGTCAATGAATGACAAAATGCGGGAAGCGCCAGCGATTGAGAGAAAAGAATCTGCCTTTGACGACCTCGAATGTACCGTGCTTAAGAGCAAGCCTAAATGAAAGCCTCCGTTCCGCTCAAGTGCATTTTTGCAAATTGCCTCATGATTCTCGAAGCCATATGGCCATCTCGACGGCTTTCATACTGCGTTTCATCAAGGTTGTTGCAATGGTACCTTGTTTTTTTGCTCGTTTTTAATGTTATTTTTGATAAATTTACCTTAAACTGTCGCTTTAAACTACACATTTTTGTTGAAAATGCACTTTTAAAACAATGTGATCGAGCTATCACACAAGTGTCGCTTTTATTTCATTACCATTTCCGATCAAAACATTACCCGTCAATTGCTTTTCCACGTCTCAAAATAGCATTCATTAGGGCAATCTGGCGTGGTTGGCACCAACAGTGCAACTTTGATGCCTATCTTTTTGATGGTCGAGTAACTTTGTGTCTTTGAAACAGCACGTGGTTGTCTAACGTGTTATTTTACTGGTAATTTTCTTCTAACTAAACAATTTACAGGATGTATTCGATAATGGCATCAAAAATATTCGCTTAACAACATACGACAATGAAAAAGTTGGATGCCAATGCAAACACTGCTTCAACTGCGGTGTCCAAAACGGGTTATGCAACAGTTTTTTTCATTGGAATTTTGATTGCATCTAACATTACAGGTAAGCTTACGTTTTACGTTTGCTCGTTCTACAAGCTGGTAACAGTTGATAAATGTTTATCTGATATGTATTTTTGGATAATTAAATTAAACAGTTTTGCAAACAATTTGCAAGTACAAACGATGTGTTATAACTGTGCCAATTGAACCGCTAGACTGCTTACATTCGAATGCCCTTTTAAAGTTTGAAAGTAAGCAACTTTTATTCATGTGTAACGTGAATGGTTGGAATTCAACGAAAAATTGAGCTGTGTTAACCGTATTTGATGCCAAGAACTTTTCTTTTATCAGTTTTGTACTGTTTTGTTGTTTTTCACTACTTCAAATGTGCCAATGTTCAATGAAAATTCATCGTTTGTCGACCGATCAGACTTCTGAATAAACTTCGATGCCACCCCTCACCCCTACAAAGTTCATGTTCAAAGTATGGCATTGTCCCATCTCCAATGGACAACGCTTCGCTTCTGTCAACCAAGTTAAGCCCCGCCCTTCACGCTTGTCATGCCTAGTAGACGCATGGAATGCAAGTGCCTCGGCCATGGCACTGTGACATGGGCTTCAAACAACGGGGTGATTCTGAAGATACTCCGCCCTTTCTCTACAACAAAGCTGTCTACGAGACTTGCGACGTCTGTGTAAGTTTTTTTATGCTGCTACGACAAAATCTCCCGAACGAAGAACGTGTGACGACCGAGGTAATTTAATCTGAAGGCGGTGTCTTCTTGGCCGACATTTCAATGTCATCAATTCGCAACTTTGACTGGCAGCTCTGAAACAAGGAAAAAAGGCCTCCCGTCTACGAATTCTTATGTGAGGTGGCATCTTCAACGTTGATGTTTAGCGTGTTGACATACAATCAAATATCCTCAAAATGCGAGTTTCTGTTATAACTGTTACCGTTTTATCGGTACTCGCATTCTGCAAACCGACATTGGCAGCCAAGAAACGTCGACGACGTGATTTCGATCTCCCGAGACCGAAGTATGATTTGGGTAAGTCAGACGTTCTGAAAGTTACACTTCCTTTTTATACCCATTTCAAAGCTTCCTTGGGGGATTTTGTCATGTCAAAAACGAACGCAGTGCGATGACATTGTTTTTGAAGACATTTATAAAAAAGATGTCCTTGCATCTTTCAATATCTTTCCTAATGCTAGCGCCCGAGGCTGTTTTTTGAGAGCATTTTATGCAAATATTATCAACACCGCAGTGTTTGGCAAAATACGGGAACCGGATATTGGCACTTTTCGAGTAAAAGGGGTTGTAATTCGATTTCAAGGTTGCTAAAGCCAAAAAGTTCCTGCATCGAAACATGCCAAGTCAAAAGTCAAAACTGCAAAACCAACTTGGGCTAGGATTCTCGGCAAAATAACGAGTAGAAGAATGCCAGGCATGTTTCAGAACACAACTCGGGTCCCACAAACGAAGATGAAGAACGGCTTGTCATTGACATGTTCAGAGATTACAACAACCTCATCCGTCCAAGCCCGTGTCACAATCAATCTGTCGTGTACATCGAGTTTGGCATGGCAATGATTTTGCTGATAAACGTCGATGAGAAGAACCAAATTATGCAAACCAATGTTTGGTTAACTTTGAAGTGGAATGACTGTCATTTTGATTGGAATCCCAGAGACTACAGTGGAATTGAAAGTTTGAGAGTTCCCGTGGATAGGGTCTGGATCCCAGATATCGTGTTGTGAGTTTACTCAAATTGTGAAAAAATCAATATTTCATTGGTTGATTAAAGATTCAACAATGCCGATGGCAATTACGAAGTTTCATACCACAGCAATGTCGTTGTGGACTATCAAGGCAATGTAATCTGGGTCCCGCCAGCTATCTACAAATCGTCCTGTCGCATCGATGTGGAATATTTCCCGTTTGATGAACAAGTTTGCGTTCTTATGTTCGGAAGCTGGACGTATTCCTCGGACGAAGTCAAACTAAAATGGTACATGAACAAGAGATGGGTCGAATTGGAGGACTATTCATACAGTGGCATCTGGGATGTCATGGATGTCCCGGGTCAACTTATCGATAAACAGTCGAGAATTCAGTTTCAAATTGTTATCCGACGGAAAACGTTATTCTACACTGTCATTTTGATTATCCCGACGGTTCTTATGGCGTTTTTGAGCATGATGGTCTTCTATTTGCCAGCAGAGGGAAGTGAGAAGATCACTTTAGGGATTTCCATTTTGCTCGCTTTGGTTGTGTTCTTGCTTCTGGTCAGTAAGATTCTGCCTCCGACTAGTGATACAATCCCATTAATGGCTAAATACTTGCTTTTGACGTTTATTTTGAACATTGTCACCATCATGGTAAGGTTTAAGTTCGACTTTTAAGATCATTAGGTGTTTCCAGGCTACTGTGATCATCATCAACGTGTACTTCCGCTCCGGAAACACCCACTCTATGC
This sequence comes from Panagrellus redivivus, assembly GCA_000341325.1. Lineage (NCBI taxonomy): Eukaryota > Metazoa > Nematoda > Chromadorea > Rhabditida > Panagrolaimidae > Panagrellus > Panagrellus redivivus. Next base: position 112,706 of record KB455247.1, on the reverse strand, counting down.
CGACTTTCGTTCGAACAATCTTCCTGAACTTCCTTCCAACCTTGTTAGTCATGAAGCGCCCAGAAAGAATCCCCGTTTTCAATGGCTATTTTGTCGAAGAATACTGCGCGGAAGAAATTTTTGATGCTAGCCTTGTCATGCCATCGATAGCGGCCACTATTTTACCGTTCTCTGACGTCGCGAGAACACAGGCTACAATGCAGAAGCACATGTCGACGGAAAAGAGTGCCATGAATCGAAGACGGAATAACAACGGCCAAGGAAGGCTCGGATCACTGAAGAAGAACAAATGGAGCATTTTGCAAAGAACGAAAAGCGAAGTTGAAACTTCGGCTAAACTTTCAAACGCTTCTAACAATAACAGTGTCCATAGTAATTTGGACAAATTCGAAGACCCCCAAAGCTCCAGTTTTAATCTGTACAAAGCTGGTGCTTACACATTGGCACCACCGACTGAAGAAGTCGGTCGTGATGCCGGAAAGCATCACTATGAACAGCGTGTTTCGAGGGAGTTGAGAGCGACTGTGGATTCCATTGCGTTTATCGCGGAGCACATGAAGGGGGAAATGAGCAACAAAAAGGTATGTATCTTCAATTGTTTTGCAAAATTGAAGAAATTTGGCCATTGTTTAGGTCTGCGACGACTGGAAATACATCAGCATGGTCATCGATCGTCTTCTGCTCGTCATCTTTTTCGGAATCACTCTCGGTGGCACGATTGGAATCATATTTTCAGCGCCCCATGTCTTTGATTTTGTAGACCAGCATAGGATTATTCAAAGATTGATTGCGCAGAGCAAACTTGAAACTATGCCATAGTGTTTTTTTTTATTTAATAAACAATTGTCTTAAAATGTAACTCAGGGAACCAGGCGATATTCTTTGCTGTAATTAGTAGATTTGTATGGCTTTTTTTTGTAATTTTTATAATCAATAAACACCTAAACTTCCAGGAACACATGCCTCTGATGAAGAAGAACACCTCATTACTAACATCTTCAAAGGCTACAACCAACTCGTCCGTCCCGCGCCTAACAATACCTCAACTAGTCCAATTGAAATTTCATTTTCGTTGGCATTAGTTCTTTTGATCAATGTTGATGAAAAGAATCAAATTATGCAAACTAATGTGTGGCCGACTATGGTGTGTTTGTTCTTTCATGGGTAATGCTAAAAGTTAAAATTTCAGCGTTGGCACGACTATCAATTGCAATGGAATCCTCAAGATTATGGCAACATAAAGACTATTCGAGTTCCGCCTGATAAAGTTTGGTTACCCGACATTGGTGGGTTGTAAAACTGCTGTGATAGCGGTAATAGACATGTTTTTAGTGTTGTTCAACAATGCCGACGGCAATTACGAAGTATCTTTCTACTCCAATGTGGTCATTGAACATACGGGGGAGATGCTGTGGGTGCCACCGGCGATTTACAAGTCTTCTTGCACCATCGATGTTGAATATTTCCCCTTCGATGAACAAGTTGGTACTCAAATCAGTGACTTTCATAACCTAATAACTTCCAGGTCTGTGCAATGATCTTCGGCAGCTGGACGTTCAACCAAGACGAGGTCACCATCAAATACCTCATGGGCAAACGCCAAGTTGAACTCAATGACTACTCTCCCAGTGGTATTTGGGATGTAATGGAAGTCCCAGGGGAGCTCATCCAGAAAAAGTCCAAAATAGCATACCAAATCAAAATTAGAAGAAAAACACTTTTCTACACAATGATCCTAATCATTCCAACCGTGTTAATGGCATTTTTGAGTATGATGGTTTTCTATTTACCCGCAGAAGCCTCCGAAAAAATAACTCTTGCCATTAGTATTTTGCTGGCTTTGGTCGTGTTTTTGTTGCTTGTAAGCAAAATCCTGCCTCCGACTTCATCGACTATTCCATTGATGGCCAAATATCTGCTAATGACTTTCGTCATGAACATTATAACCATCGTCGTCACCGTCATTATCATTAATGTCTACTTCCGAGGGCCGACGACGCACTCCATGCCAATGTGGGTAAAATCTGTTTTTCTGGGGTATTTGCCGCTGTTTTTGATGATGCAGCGACCGCATACTGAAGAGTATAAGAAGAAAAAGAGGGCTTCAAATGGGTCGAATTCACACAACAATTCTAAACGTCGGAAGAGTCAGCGATCTGAAATGACCAGCGGCCTGGGGCATTACGCTCCTGGGGAATTCATCGAAATGAATGAAACAAACATTGCTCATCATCCGTACTGTTCCTTGAATCGGCGAAGTAGACGTCCAAATATTGACGCTAATGGTGAAGAGCCCAAACAGGGGAACCATGCAACTCATAATGGATTCCCACCACCTCCGGCAACCTTGCCTGATCCAAATGAGCCGATTTTGCTTGGCAGACAGGAGCGATTCCCAAGCTATCGTGCTTACAGCTCAGATTTGGGTGGAGTTGTTAGCGAAGAAGCGGTGAAGGCAATTGATGCTATTGAATACATCACAGAACATTTGAGGAAGGATAATCAATACAAAAGGGTAAAAACTTCCAAATAAAGGATAAAAGTGCAATAACCTTTTAACTTTCCAGATTCGAGAAGAATGGAAATACGTCTCGATGGTGATAGATCGCCTTTTACTTTACGTATTTTTTGCCGTGACTGTCGGCGGAACATGTGGAATCTTCTTGTCTGCGCCTAACGTTTTTGACAATGTCAATCAGACGGCTGTCATTGAACAGTTGAAGCGCGCCGCGGAGGCTGAGATGGTTGCCTAGTTTCCAATAACCATCAAATTGAACGTAACTTTTCATAATTTAGTTGTATTAATGCAATAAACTCGAAATTAGAACAAAAGAATCACACCACATCGAAAAGTTGATAACCATCTATCGACAGAATACGCACCGTCATAAAGATCTTTCGCAGATCTCTCTCATTAGCAAATTGTACAGGCATCCAAATAGTGACGCGACTACCACATCGACAGCCCCCACCGAAACAAAAAATGGTTATAGATGGTCGAGAAAAAGGACCTTGACATGTAGACCCGTTGCCCCCGGCGAGCGAGACCGGCTCACGGTTACCGAAATTGATGCACTGGTAACAAAGATGCGTCGAAAAGTTACAGCGTGGTCATTTTTGTTTCTCACAGCCAAATATTGCCTGATATGATAAGTCAGTTACAATTTCAGGTGACCACAATGTCTTCCACGCTTGTTATCGGCGAAGCTAGCCCGCTAACTACCGCCCTCGCGGAAAAGCTGAATGCAGCCGTATTGTTGGACGTGCTTCCGACTTCCAACGCTGCATGGCTAACGGTTCCTCGAGAACGCGTGTTTTTTGGGAGTGCGTCGAATGAACAGCTGGTTACACGTGTCTTAGATACACAAAAAGCGAGTTTGATTTTACACTTTTTAAATCAAAAATTAAACTGAACATGTTTTTAGATCGAAACTGTCGTCTACGTCCCCTATGAATCGACTGAAAAAAAAGAATCGGTTGTTGAAAGTGCTCGACGGCATCTGATTACGTTGACCCACTTTTTGGATGGATGGCGTAAAGCTGAAAATGCCGCTGATAAGACTTTAGTCTTTTTGAGCGCGCTTGATGTTAGCTTAAATATAGTTTGAAAAATGGTATAAAGATAGTTTAGGTTTATGGTCCCGTCGAAGGCGGCATCCTCCCCCCGGCTGAAGCCACTCTGAAGCCGAATACTCCTATTGGTGCCGGTTTGGCTGGCGCTGAAGCGATGTTGCATTCTTACGCTGTTAGCTATCGGTTGAATATTAAAATTTTGCGATTGAACTGTATGTTTTGACTTCAAATGCATGATTTTAATCGTCATACATATTTCAGCCGCCCAACCTCCATCAACTTTGGAAAACGTAACAACCGCAATTACATTGTTGCCAGCCCACAAGACTGGCCCGGCAGAGATTTTCAACCTACCAACGGGAACGTCTAATGATCTTACCAACGAGTATACTTCGAAGTTGACCAACTTGGCTGGATGGACGTCTTCCAACGGTGGAGGTATGTTTCGAATGGTCAATCGTCTATCAAAATGATACTTTTTTAGATTCCACTTGGCTCCAAACCCGAACATCCAAGCCGTTTACCCCCTTGGCCCGTTTCCTTATCTATGGCGCCAAGGGCTGGATCGGTGAACAGTTTGTCGCTCTTCTCCAGTCCCGCGGCTTAGAAGCCGTCGCCGCAACTACCCGTCCCGGAACTGACCGTGATGAAGTCATCGCCGCTGAAATCGCATCAGTTGCCCCATCCCACATTGTATCCATGCTTGGTCGAACCCATGGACCTGGAATCGGCAACATTGACTACCTCGAGGGCGGCCCGGACAAGCTTACCGAGAATGTGCGCGATAATCTGTATGCGCCATGGTCATTGGCCAATTTGGCTGAAAAGTTTGGATTGCATTTCACTTACCTTGGCACTGGTTGCTTGTTTGAATACGACGAGGAGCATCAGCGTGATGGCAAGGCAGCTTACAATGTAAGAATCCAAGCCGTGCACATCATTTTCTAAATTAAATTTCAGGAAGACTCCCTACCAAACTTCAAAGGAAACAAGTACTCTGCGATCAAGGGTTTCACCGATTTGACCCTTCGTTCATTCAAACACACCTTGAATGCCCGAATCCGACTGCCGATCAATGATGAAGATTCGCCGAGAAACTTGTTGCGTAAATTGATCGGTTTTAGCAAGGTACAAGACATCCCGAACAGTGTCACATATCTACCGAACTTGCTTCCGATTCTGGTTGATCTGGCTTTGGAGAAAACATCTGGAGCGTTGAATCTCGTCAATCCGGGAGCTATTACCTTCCCGGAGATTCTGAAGATCTATGAAACTGAAACTGGGAAGAAGTTGACTTACGAAGCCGTCGAAGTTGGCCCAGACTCACCCGCTGTGAAGACCCGAGCCCATTGTACCCTGGATACGACTCGCCTGGAAGCGTTGGCACCGAGCGTTTTGCCAATTAAAGAAGCGTTGAAGCAGGCCGTTCATCGACTTGCTGTTTAATCCAAGCAAACTGTACTAAAGTAAAAAATGACAGCAGTTACCAAACTTCTTTTTTTGAACTTCGTAGCACCGTAAAAAGTTCCGTATCCACAAATAAACACTTCTCACACAAATGCCCTCCAATCACGCAAATTTCAAACCCTTTCAACCCGCCCATCAGTAAGATCCTGTCTCAAATTTTTGCGTAGCGACGCATTCCAAGGGGCCATGAACGGGATCATTCCGGGGCCGAAAAGGAAAACATGTCTAAGCGTCGCCATAACCGTGCGAATCGCGCACCTGCACCTGCGACGACGAAAGAAGTTGAACCTGTTCGGGCGAAAACGAAATCCGTCGAATTTCTCGCTGTTCCGGAAGTGCCGGATCACTTCCTCTTCGATGGTCATGTTCCGGAAGCCGTGGCAGCACACGCTGCTTTTGTCGGCTTTATACCTCTGTGAGTGTTAGTCGGCCGTTTTGGGTGTTGAGTTTTGCGACCGATCTCACATTTTGGAAAGGCCAAAGAACGTGCTTTCAGTGAACAGCTTCCGCGAACACTCGAACATGGCGACAACATGTTTGGACGGTACGTTTTGCGATGTGTCGAGCATATGGGGAAGTTTTTGATCATTTTGACGGCGTATGGGGATCATTGTGAAATTGTGAGTGGCAACTTTTCAAACTGTGATGGATAAATATCAAATTACAGCATTATCGAGTCGGCCACTACCACAGCAAGCAATCAAAACATAAACTTTACGCTCTGGAATGCCATCCTAGAGGGTTCAAAACACTTGGACTATTATTTAAGCATTACAGTACCGAGTAAGTAAAAAATCAATATATCGATCGGTTATCGATTTATTGATTGAAACCCGTAACTTCTTTCAGTTCGCTAAAACCAGCAAATCTCAACTGTGGCTTCCCAATGCGCTACATCATGGATCGTGTTTCCGTCGTCGTGCCATCCAGAACCCTACGAATCGTCGGCCCCATTGGCGAAGGCAACTTTTGCCAAGTTCAAAAAGTCGAGCAACCCCATCCCAAGGGAGGCAAACGCTACGCTGCCATGAAATCGTGCCACAAGGTCGAAGGCGAAATTGATTCCCAAACTGGGCGGAATGTTTCCATTGAAATGTTACACGAAGCACGGATTCTGGCAGGGTTCACGGATTACACTTATATTACAATGTTTTATGGTGTTTGTTATGATGAACCCATACCAAAGGTCTGCATTACCTCCTTTACACTTTAATTTTTATGGTTTATTTCAGTTGGTAATGGAGCTGTGTCCATATGGCTCGGTCGAAACCTATATCACTGACAAATCATGCCATGTAAGCGTACCTGAGAAGGTTCTAATGATCTATGATATTGCGTGTGGCATGTCGCACCTTGAAGACATTCATTGTGTGCATCGAGATTTGGTATGTATTTTAACTGCAAATTTTATGTATTTTATGAACTGTAGGCAACTCGAAATTGCCTTATTTCTGTAAGAGGCGTCGTCAAAATCGGTGATTTCGGTCTAACCCGCCAAGAACGCGAGCTTCAGTCAGAAAAGACTCGCTTCAACGAATTCAAGGCACCAGTAAGGTGGATGGCACCCGAATGTTTAAATCGGAACCCGGTATTTTCGAACAAAAGCGATGTCTGGGCTTTCGGTGAGCTTTTTTGACCCGCACCCATACATTCTCACTTGAGGGGTGGTCAAGCACTGACTGCTCCCCAACACCTGGTTTCGTAGTGTAGCGGTTATCACAGTGGACTCTGAATCCACTAACCCCGGTTCGAATCCGGGCGAGACCTCATCTTTTTTTCTTTGTTACATTTTATTTTTTCGAATTTCAGGCATGACTATTTATGAGATTTTCTCCGACGGTCTTCGCCCTTATGACGATGATAGTGAAATGAAAGTCATCGCCAAGAAGATCCGAGCCGGTATAACGCCTGAGTTACCGCCGCATTGTCAAGGCGAGTCCAAAACACCGCGTGGAGCTATCATCGCGATGAAGCTGTCTTGGGCAAAGAATCCCCGAAGTCGTCCACCATTTCGATTTTTAAAAACACGAATATTGAACTTTGGTCGACGATATCCATCGTGTAGCCCGTATGATCGGTGTTTCAAGCCGAGCCCTCATCAGATAACTCAAATGTATCCGAGGGAACGGTTAGACTTTATTTGTAATGGTCCAGAAGTAGGCGAAGTGTGGTTCATCAATCGGGAGCATGAGGAAGAGGAGGAAAGGACGTCGCCCACCAATGCGCCTACAGGGGCAACGACGACAGCGACAAAAGGTAGCACTGTGGCGGACACGAAGAATGTCTACGAAGACGAGGAAAAGCATGCAGAAGCCCTGAGTCCGCATCAGTGTGAACCCAGTTCGAATGCAGAATGCCCCATGTCATCGGAACGCAATACGCCACCAACGCCGTTCCGAATCGCGACTTCCGCTGAGATGGCTGAGAAGGAAGGCCCATTGATATCGTTGCATCAAGTGCAGTCTTCTGAAAACAGCTCCCAAAGGTCGCACAAAGTCAAGAAAATGGTTCCAGTACCGTTTGAGAAGGGAGTCCCGAAGGAGTCTAGAGCAAAAAGGGGCGGAACCTTCTTGATGCCAACTGGTCTTGACCAAGACAAATCGAAGGGCAAAGAGAAGAAGAAGCATCACCACCATCATCACAAGCCACAACATCCAACCCAAACACAGGATAAGGAGCCACCGCCGCCCTTGGAGATTGGTGCCGGCGCTGGAGCAACCATGACCACGACGACGAACACGACGACGGCAGCAACACCTCCAAATGACAAGAAAACGGATACGGGTTCCACGACGACCACGAAGAACACGACTACGACAACGACGACGACCACGACAACGCAGTATTCATCACGGAAGTCAAGAGTCAATGTAAGATCATCAAATTCGAAATCAAACGTACGTTTTTACACCTTTTTGAAACCGCATTCACCTTTTTTGGTTCTAGTTGTCCCACTCAAGAAAATCCGATTCCAAAGCCAACAAGTCCCCGCCTCGACAATCCCAAAGTTCGTCTAAAGATTCCCAAACGACTTCAAACAGTTCCGTCAAAAGGAACAAAAAACCAAGCGGCGCTGGATTCTTCAATACCATTTTCGGCCGGAAACCACCAACTAAGCCTTCAAACCCCCATCGAAATGTCAACACGGCCCTCGGGCATGAAAGCCAGCCATCGGGCACGTCGACACCTTCACCGTTTTCACCCAGCAGAACTGGAAGTAACGAGAAGGACAAGCTGGAGCGGAAAACGAAAACGAGCGACAAAGAAGTGCATGAACTGGGATCACGGGAAAGTATACTTCCGGAACCCAAGAAACTTGAAAAGAAAAAACCGATCGTCATGCAAAGACCCAGAGCGAAAAGCAGTAATAAAAGACCGGCATGACTTTATTTTTTTATGTTGTTTTTATGTTTGTGATAAAGTTAAATTGAACTTTATTTTTAACACCGTTATTGATTGATTATTGATTGGTTCAGATAGAAGACTGTTTGAAAAGACACGTTTTTGAAATTGCAATTTGGGTATTTTTGTTTTTTAATGGTTGTCAAATGCACGCAATAAACATTTCCATCAAAACATTTATAAATCCAAAAAAGCTACGGCATATACACATTTGGTGGAGCTGCATCATGATCATCGTTAATCGAATTGAAAACGGATTTGTGTAGGGCTTCATAGCGTTCCATGATTTCAGACGGAACGCCGAGCCGAATTTTCTGAAAACACACTATTTACTAGACTCAATGGCCAAACTTGACGAACCTTGACTTGTAAAACATGTTCAGCCAACATCAAATGGATAAACTTATACTGTAGCGCACTTTGAACTGCGTGTAATCGGCCATCACGCACCCTCTGCACGCATTCGTTGACATTCAACTTCCGGTTTCCAGATGTGTGATGCAGGAAGCCGTGTGCCAGTTCGATAGAGACAAATGTTCCGGCTCGACCGGCACCGGCGATACTCATTGCCAGGATGGGTTTTCGTTGATTCTTGATGAGGGACATTACTTCAAGTAACGCACTGGTGCCTTTGGGGATCTTGCCCTCCGGCCAATCACGGAAATCGATCCATAGTAATTGACGATAGTCGTTTTCGTGAACAAGACCATAAATGACGACCCGATAATCACCATGAGCTGATTGAACTTCCTTTTGGAAAGTTACAATGTAGCCATCGGCGACGTGACGGCACTGCCCAGGAGTTGGGACAAGCCCAGCGGCGACCACATTATCGGTGAATTCGCTTTCGGTCATGATGTTGACAACTGTGGAGACTGATTCCTGCCAGATCATGTGCCAGAAATCGAACACGGTGTCAGGGGTTGGGCATTGGGCTATTATGTACTGAAATCAAACTTCAATGATTGTAAAATCTGAGTCAACTTACGCGGTCATTGGCATTATCCCGACTCATCTGGACCCAATTCGCATGCACAAAGCCGTCTTTGGCACAGTTATCCAAAATAACACGAGTCTGATCCATACAAATGATATCAGCAAAACGGCACTTTTCCGGATTTTCATCAAAAAGATTCCGGGTAAAGCTTTTTGGAACGTAGCCACGAATCTTGTCAAATTGTGATTCGTATTCCGAGGTATCAGTTTTAATGACGTGTTGGAGGAATCCACGCATCTTTTCGAATTCTTTTTCTTTGTCAGTTTTGTCATTGGAGCCTTTTTGGTTGGCACTCGGGGTGGGGGCGACGGTCGGCGAGACGAAGGCTAAATTGAACCATATTTATGTAGGGTATGAATTTGAAAAACTTACATTCATCAATCTTTTCAGTAGATTTTGGGGATTGTTTCCCCTCAGGCTCTTTCTCAGATTGGGTCGACTTTTTCGGGGACGGCGCCGTCGGTGGAACAGGGGCCGCCGTCGGGAACGATATCACCGAAGATGGTACCGGTGTGATCGGTTGTTCATTCTGTTGCTTCTTCAACGGACTCGTTGCCGGTGGCGGCGCTACAGGAGAGGGCGGTGGAGGTGCCGCTGCAGGGGTCGGAGATGTCGGCTGTTTTCTCACGCCAGCCAAGTACTCCCTGAATGTCATCTTCGAAGGTGGTGGCGGCTTCTGCTGTGGCGATTTGACCCGTAGAACCGCCGGAACTTCGCGTGTTTCCACCTTCGGCTGATTTCCACTAGCACCAGTGGATTGGGGCAAATCCGACTTGCTTGGAGGTAGCTTCCGTGGTGCCGATGAATCCGCAGTCTTCCGTCGTTTGTCAGGGCTCGCTTTTCCGCCTTTGTTGTTGGGCTTCTGACGGTGATGGTGTTTGTGGTGCTTCTTTTCGCCGAGCTTCGGGTTTTTGGGGTCGTTTCCGCTGACTTGGCCTTTCACGTCTTTCTTATCTTTGGGGTCGTGTTTGCCCTTGTTTTTGGAGGCGTTCTTCTGATCACCTGCGGGGCCAGGTTTAGATTGTTTCTTCTTCTTCGAACACAACTTTGAAAAGAGACCCATCGCTCAGGGCCGTATGCAGGTTTCGCCGGCAGGGGTTGCGCATGGTAAGGGTCCCCCCTTACCATCAAATTGATCTATGCCATTTCGTTAAAGTTATCAAGGGGGGACCAAGGTAAATCTGCAACCGTTGCACGGTAATCCGCAACCGTTGCAAGGGTGCCAATGGTTGCGGCGCAACCAAATGCAACCCCCTGCATACGGCCCTGCCATCGCTCCACACGCCGCAGAAATTGATGCCCTTCAGAATGGATCCCTTGGAAAATCTTTAAAAGTGAAGGGATATGAATTTACATTAAAATGTTATGCTTTTCATTAATTTTGTTTACTAGTTATGCCTAATCCAATGCACAAGCAATAATGAGGGTGTCGGATTAGCGCATGCATAAGCACTGACAACATGGATTATCAGTGCACCTTTTTTGAAGCTGTAATCCTTATTTTTAGCTTGTTATTTTATCAATACATAGTGAAGTTTTTTAATAGCACGTAAAGACAGATTCTATTTTTATCTCAAACATTTGTCAATCCACAAAAAGTCCAATTTTCACTTTCTACGAGTCATACGTTTTGATGAAACATTCGATGCCGTGGTATTCATGCCGGATCCAGATGATGACGTCATCGTAGTTCCAGAGCCACTCATCGATGTCGATCCCATTGTCGATGTTCCGGAACAGCTTCCAGTCGATCCCGAGCTAGTCGTAAAGTATCCCGAAATGGCCGTTCCACACGAAGCGGTACTATTGGTCGATGTCCGCGCCTTCGAGGCGGCTCTCTTCTCGGCTTCTTGGGCGAGATACAAAGTATCAGCAATTGTATCCATGTGACTGTACTTCTTGTCGAACCATGGCTCATTGCGCCAAGAAGCTTCGACACGGTCTGCGAGCTGGACGGCTAATTGCATTGCAGCAATGTTTCCGGGGACAGTGCGATTCGGGATGTCAAAATGGATTGGAAGTCGACCATCGGGAGGGTTGACATCACGGTGGAGGCCCATTTGGGGAGTGTTCGGAGCGCGGGGGCATGGGCCGTTTTGCTGAAGTGTCTGTTTTTAATTTTTGTCTTATCACTAAAACTGGCATACTTTGACTTCCCGTGAAGCACTATGTTTCCGCTGATTAGCCCATCCACCAATCGCACTCAACTTTGCTCGAACTCCGTAACGCCGCCACGGATTCGGCACAATGCGTTCACTGTGCTTCTCAAAAGATGGCAATTTCCCGTGCATCCTCACCGTATGCACGATCCGGGTCGGATGGAAGGTCGTACTCCCGACGGAATGAGGCGTATCAGAATTCTCCTCGAAAGCATTGATCAAATCGGGGTGGCGATAATCAAACAAAGGAGCCCCAGCAGATCGAAGTTCCAGCGGCACTGTTTGAGTTCCACCAGTACCACTTTCGGAAAAGTCATCACGTCGAGTATTCGTGCCACGGTTGTTCGTTCGAGGCGTTGTTTCGACAGCCGTGACGAGGGAGGAGATGTCCATGCCTTGGATCTGAGATGCCATTATGAGTAATTACAAAGATTAGGGGGTTTTCAAACCTGATCACAAAAACTATGAACACTATCCGTGCTGCTACACGGCTCGGAAGTGTCGGTCATCGGAGACTGCTGCTTATTTGGATTCGGATTTGGTGGCACATGTTGCGGATTGAAACCGATAAGTTCCTTGGACCCTCGACGAAACTGCTTCGAGGACATCGCTGATGGCCGTGTCGAATGGAGTTAAATAAAAAATGCCCCTAAGGCCTTTGGAAATTTTTTTTTCATTCAAATTTTAAACATAGGTGCCAAATTCAATGTTCATTGTTCAACTCAAAACCAACTTTTCTTCATTTCAATTTTATTAAAACACATTCAACTCTATCACTTTGTATAAATCAAAATCAAAAAAACATGATAAGCCCCGGCAATCATTATTAAAGGCAAGCAAGATGGCATAAAACTGCTCCAATTAAATTGTAAGTACGTTTACTCGTAGTTCTTAGTAAAAGTTACATAATCTGTATATTTTTGTATAGTTAAAAACCGGCTTTAAACAGAGAAACCCGTATACTTTGCAGAATTGTTGTGATTTTCAGTCATCCCAGTCCTCGTAATCGGATTCCATGCCCAATGAGGCTAATGGAATCGGTCGAACCAAATCGCCCTTAATCACACGCACTTCCCGTTTCGTTGTTTTCGAGTAAACGTGAGGTGATCTCATCGGTTCTGCCATTCGGCCAAGCACTTCCTGTCCGGCTTGGCATTCTTGAGTATAAATAACATCGACATTGTTGTAAGTTCGTTTTCGCAGATGTTGGGTGCGCTTCTTGGCTTCCTCAATGGCGAAAATGGTTAGTTTTCGTTGGGACAGGGATGAAGTTGATGACAGGGTCGACTTTTTGGCTGCGATCATTAGAGTTTCTTTGTGGATGCTGTTGTTGTTTTCGGAGGATCCGATGGATGATCGAGATGAGGATAGGACTGAATAGTGTGATGCCACGGAGGTCTTCTTTTCGGGCCATGTCTCCGCGGGTTCGGTGCCGAGTTGGGCAAAGTTCGGGATACGGTTGGCGTTGTGGTGGATGCGGAGGACACGGATCTTGACGGGCATCCAATACTCGATGAATCGGAACAAGACTGAACTGTTGTAATGGCGGAATCCGAATGCTCGTAGGGGAAGAGTGTCAAGAAGGATCTGAACGATGGCATCTGGGACGGGAATCTCGCTCAAATGGAAGATGAAGGGCGGTAAATCCAAGTCGGTTATGTTGGTCATGGTCTGGAGGGTCTTCAAATACAGTAGGCGCTTTCGCTTTTTGCCGTAGGTGCATCCAATGCTGAGACGAGTCAAAGAAGGGCCGAGATTCACGGCAATGGCTTCCAACGCTTTCAATGGCAGATGGAGACCGGCAAGTTGGAGATTGTCAATCGGAGCTCGGATAGTTAAGGCCAAATCTTTTGAAAAGGCAGCTCCTCGACTGGCAGCCGATGCCGCGGCACTGGTCGAATCCAAAACAAGGATCGACTTCAATTTCGGAAGTGCCAGAAGGGCCTTGATGGATTTCTGGCTGTAGCTGCAATTGATATCACTATTATTCTCCGCCGGAAGTAAATCTTTTATTTGCCCTTTTTCCATTGCACTT
>KB455247.1:79640-95284 GCA_000341325.1 Panagrellus redivivus | reverse complement strand
TGGGAGTACGGCAAATATGAGATTTGTCGATTTGACCCAAGGAATTTGTATTATAAGGTGATCGCAAACAAATGCATGCCCCGAAACTGTGACACTTGAAATCGAAAGGTCTGCAGTGTAATGGGTACTTTTTGCAACCAAAGCCAGGCAATTTTGCGCTCTTGCTTCGAGATTCGAACTACGTGTAACTTGCAAGGTTTAAAAAAAGGCTATTTCCATCACACTGAGGAAAGAGAAAAGTTGAGTAGTGAGTTTACTTACCTCTTCTTTTCAAAGTATCTCGAGCAGTTCCAAAGCCGCAACACTTGAACCGACTCCAACTGGCTCGCGGTTTGGGCGAATTCTGGTCCGAGGCACGCATCCCAGATGGTCAGCTCCTCCAACTTTGGCAGACGCCCGAGAAGCTGCTTCAGGGCCTTGCCGGCAGATCGCTCAAAGGTCGTTCGGATGCGGTGGGAACGGCCCTCGGGACCGGTTACCTTGACATGGTAGATGGCTTTGGAGTTCTTTGCACGCGGGAACGCAAAGCCGATACGCGAGGCGCTTACATTATCAGCTGCAAAATGTCACATGGTAATGGAATACGATATGCTGGGCAAGGAAACTTACAATAGTCATCACAACGAATTTCAATCGTGACATCGAGCCACGTGCTAAATACATCTTTAAAATGGTGGTTAACCTCTTGGAGAGTCAAGCGATCGAGAGGTGGCAAATAGGTGCCAATTTTTTGGAGAACATTAACTGGTAATTTCTCCATTGTGTTAAGAGGACGTGTTTAATGGTGATTTCGTACAGTGCGCTTCATTCAATGGGGTTATGAGGCGGGCAAACAGCACGCGCTGAAAATGGGTTACGGTAACATTCGCCATGATTGGAAAAAGTTCAATTAAGTAAGACAGTTTAAATCACGCAAGTTTAAAACACGTTTTTCGCGAAGGAAGAATGACGACGACAAGACAGACCCGCTTCGATCGAATGGGGTGAATGTTGCCCCAGTTGACTTGACTACCCCAACACCACCGACGGTGAGGTATAGGCCCCAGATACTAGCAAGAGGGGATGTCGTCTCCGTGGTTGCACTCAAAATTGTACATACAGGCTGAGCGGTAGCAAAATTGTTTGTTTAAAAGCCGCAATGTGTTTTTTTTTTCTTGCAGAGACACAAAAGACGAGCATACCGCCGATGGGTAGTTAGTTGGTTTTGCGAGAACGGGACGAGAGTATACGTGCCTGTTCCACAATGACATATAGATTTGCATTGGGTCACACTTTCGGACCGGAGGGTTTCTACTAACTTCAAGTGCCACATGCAGATACTGTCTGTGTTTATTTGCAGTTCAGTTGAGTACTTTTGTCTGGAAGCGACACGGTTCATGTTCATGGACTTATGGAAGTAATACAGTACAGACAATAAGAATCTTATCTCGAAAGCTACGTAAGTAAATTTTATTTTGGGACGTTGCAATTACAGAAAGTAGTGTAACGTCAACATAAAAGTCGAGAAAAGTGAAAATAAAAAATAATTAAAAGCCAATGGCACTAGAAAACTAGAAAGCCACTTACTTTGCAAAGGTCTTTAAAAGCAAAAAATACGGAAATTACACGAGCTCCGACGACGCTGTGGCTACTTAGCTTCAAAACACGTATAGACGTATGGCTTGCAAGCGCCTGGGAAACACGGAAAAGCGCAAATGACCCCAATAACATGCCTGGTGGCAATTTGTACGGGGCCTCCATTTCTGCAAAATGTGCCCCTCAGGAAAAACAAACTAACTAACCCGCTCGCTTGCTATTTAAATGACAACACGCCTTGAAATATGCAGCATGCTACGAAATAAGCTTGCTCACTGATCATGCAAAGCGTTTGCAGATGCTAAATATGTCATTTCATTTCAAAATGTAAAAATAAATGGCCTTGTACTATTTTTGCGTCTGCGTCGGCGCCGCCCCATTTTGCCCTAAGGGGCAGGGGAAGATAAACGACCACGACAACAACAATCTTTGCAACAATTTTCGTACACTTCTAGACAAAATGGGTTGGTTATGCTGCGCCTGCAGGCGATGGACGACAGACACGGACCGCGCCTTTTCTCTGCAAAAATTCTGTAATGAAAAATCGCAAGCGTAGCGCAGATGCAGATGCAAGCGAAGCGAGCCCGGCCTCAGGAGCCCCGCCTCAACGGAGACTTTTTAAGTTTGTTTGTGGCGAGCACGAGCTCAAAGATTAGTAGAGTAAAGAAATAAAGAAAAAAAATGCAATCTTCATCGGGTTGGGTTTACATTTGGAGGGATAGATGGGGTGTTAATGTACAGACTCGAAGCTACTCAGCTCACGGTCACACTTAATAGACTTTTGCGCACAGACTTCGTGGCGGACGTGCTCGTGGTTCACGTTCCCGGCAAAGACAGTCGAGCTTTTTGCAGGAAGACTGATGGAATGGAATGGATGGTCTTGCAGACAGACACCTAATGGCCGCCGGGGCATCGGGCCACATGGGTGTGGTTACTGGGGGGTACTGTTTTAAAAAGAGGCACTCGTCAGTTTTGTGCAAGCGGCGTTTTGATAAATTACAAAAAGTCAAAATAGCTAGCTCTACTGCAAAAAATGTTGGTTGTTGGTTGCTAGTTGCAAATAAGTTTCAGCATATACATTGCAGGGTTGCTTGCAAGCGGATCATGGTCTCGTTTTATTGCAAATAAAAAGAAATGTAATTCGATAAAGGACAGATAATGGCCACACGTGAGCCGCTTGTTCGAATTCAAGCGCTTCAGAGAAACAAAATTATACTTGCAGAGGTTGTTTGTAATGGTTAATAGCCTGTTTCTTGGTTTTTGATTGGTTAGATGCAGGGAGCAAGGCACAGTAGGCTTGCACTTTTATACCAATTTGATATTGGTTGCATTGGAACAATAGTACGGTGGATTCTAGCTGGGTAAAAGGGGTTGAGGGATTGTAGAAAGCTGAGTTGTGTAAAGTGATAACAATAACAAAAGCTATTTTTAAGCGAAAAGGTGCGCAGTGGTGTAAAAATGCTGTTAAATTATGTTTTTGAGTCAGAATGTTTGCAAAATGTCAAAATGCATTATCAATTAACCGCACCAGACAAAAGCATATGGCTTTCAGGTGAATAGAAACACAAAATCGAGTGTTCTATAGACAACCTTTTCGCATTTATTAATGAAAAAAACCCAAATTTGCACCTACAAAAAACAGACGCCTATTTAGAAGCAAGCTAGATTCGCAAAATGAACTTTGCTGTAAATACAGGGTACATGACACCTATCTAGAATAATATTTGCGGGTGGTGTACTCTTTTGGTAAGCATAAATTAATCTAGCTCCAATCTTTCGGTGGCTACGCAACTACAAAGATGAATTTGGAATTTGTCAACCAACTTCGAGGCATAAATATTCAAAACAGTTGATGACGCCTGTTTTGCAAGCACGAAAAGAAGCAAAAAATATAAGCATGCTTACTTCGCATGTGTATGCACATGGACTCTGATCAACTGCTGCCATTTACAGCTTTTTTGCAGCACATGCCATTGGTTGACCGAACGAATTTCAACAAGTTGAAGATGCTTAAGCGGAGCCATGGCTTCGACCAAACAAGAAAAACATAAAAATGGGATTGTTTGAAAATGTGAAAACACCATAAAACACGGAGTGGCGATGGAAAAAGAAAGGGACAGCAAAAAGTGCCATTGGCGAGACATGTACATGTAGTTAGTTGCCTTTTCGGCGAGCAGCTAGGAGCTACGCTACTACTTTTCCGGTGTGTCTAGAGCAGCTCGGAACCTCCCTGACGTGAAGCATTGCCATCGTCGTCGGGGGCACACTTGGTGGCCGACAACGACGTTTGTTGCAGCCGTTTTATTATTCGTGCAAAAAGGCTCTCTGAAGCCGAAGCCGGGCAAGTGACTCGAGGAAAGGCGCTCGAGTTAGATGGATGGACGGATAGGACCGGCCAATTTTCGGTTTCCTTCTTTGCAGAAAAGCTTTTTACCAGTAAGTGCCGAGAAGCGAGAACACCGTAAACGTGAGGGATTCTATATCGCCTTGCAGAGTTTTTTTTGAAAGCATCAGAAAAATTATAACACAATTTAATTGGGTTCTCCCCAACCTAGCAAAGCCTTGTGGGCGATAATTGTAACAAAATACCAGCAAGAAAATATGGTGTAAATTATCGGCTTAAATTAACTTAGAAGGCGATACAAACAAGCTTCGTCATAATTTTCAATGAAATGTAAATAGTGTCTGTAAAAGTCTTCCTTCTCGAAAAAAGTCCAGTCTGCAAACTTGTGCCTAGTCTACTGTAATTCTAGCCTCCAGAATAACCCTGATGTCTCACCAAAACAACGGTATCCAAGGAAATAAGACTTTGAAACTGGTTGAAAATGTGCTAAATATTCACCGCCGCGAACATTGTTCCCTGTCAATACCATCATTTACATCGGAGCCGCTGACGTCATCCAACTTTCCCTTGAGAGCCTTTTTCTTATTTCACTTCGGGTTGGGGCTTGGCCACCCTTGGCAATGCCTGCAGAAGCATGTTAAAAAAAATGACGGCGATCCAGTCTTAAAAACGTGAGCGGTGGATGCAAATGTGCCTGGTTTGAGGGGAAAGAGAAGAAAAAACGAACATAAGTAAGCGTGCCGCATTTCATGCGTGCAATGTTTTTTGCATATTTTTGTTGGAAAAGCAGTTTGGCACAATGGAAATACTTGAAAAAGGTGTCTGGGTTGGTTGGGAGCAGTAAGAGTGGGCGGGAATTATGCGAAATAGGCACTTTGTAGACTGAGTTGAGTTGTCTAGATAACGTACAAAAGTGCCCGTGGCATTATGACTGGAATACAAAATCTATTTTAAAATTGAAAGCTATGTTTTACCGAAAGCATGGCCTCAAGGTTAAGTCAAGTACAGTCACCACTTATCAACAGTATCCCTTAAAAAAGCATAATCACAAGTTGCATTCGCACGCGTCCACTTCCAGAGATCAGGAAATGGTTAAGCCACATTTGTCACAATGTACATTCGTGAGAATTTTTTCAAACAATTTCGACGTTTTGGAAGTAATGCTAATGGCATAGACAGAAAACATGACGCAAATGCAAAACCAACTGCGACATTTTGTATCCCCAGCGTAGAGCCATTGAAACTTTCATCAGCTTTCGGGGTTGGAGCAAAGCAAATGGATAGATGAAAAAATACATTATAAGTGCAACAATGTGACAGATATGCTACAGCTGGCCCAAAGGGCACCCTCATTCAGTTCGACGGGGTTGTTATGTCTGCAATGCTGGGGTTTCTGAATAACCAGATAGACTTGATGTGGCACAAACGCCCTCCCTTATCGCAACGTCCTCTGAGAACGCTGCACTTTTAGAATGCCGGTCCTTATTTTTACTGGGTTTAGTGTATTAGTGAGTGCGAAAGGACCCTCTTTTTTGTTGCATGTTACCCAGCATAGCATAGCTCAAAGGGATGGATTCAAAGACCAGATTTGCAAGAAGACAGACAAACCCTCAATGTTCACTTTCATGGGCACTGTGAAGTGTGAAATGGTTAGTCTATGAGGAAGTAGATTCGCATCCATCTCCTTTCGGAGAGAGATCACAAGGCTTTGAAGGCCCGACAAACCGAAAACCTTACCGTAACAAAGAACAATTTTAATTTGCAAGTCAAAAAGTTTCAAGTTGCTTACGTCACTAATGTCTTAACGACTTGAACTAATGTTAATACACTTCTGCCAGTCAAAGGTTGCAAAAAATAGATAGAGAATTGAAAAGACAAGTTAAAGTGGGCATCCTTCAAACACGCCCTTGTGATCATGTTTTGTCTGTAGAAGTAGAATAAAGAAAAGACAAGACGGTTTTTGTAGCCTGAATTGAATTAGATAAAGAAAAAAAGAAGCTCATGACAGTCTGGAACGCGGAAATAAGTCGCATATTTTGGATTCGATAGGAAGTAGCTTACTTTAGTGTCAAAAAAATCTGTGATTGCATCTTTGCAAAACAGACAGAATAGAATGCTCGGCCGGGGTTGCAAAGTCGAATTCAGTTCCGTGCTTGGTTTTTGTTGCAATAATCGCCGGCAAGGGTCAGATTGCATTTGACGTGTGGAACCGCAGGAAAAGCAAAAGTTGCAAAGACCACTGTTATCGGCGAAAAAGATCTATTTAGTTCCACTTTTGCACGGGCTGGGCCAGACATAAGCTTTTGTGTGATCACTGTTTTAAACGTTGATCACGTCGCCCTCTAAAAACACCAAGGTAAATGTTTTCCAAAGTTGATCTTACATTATGCAGCCTGCGAAAACATTTATCTTATCCTGTCGAGTATAACAATAGAAGTCAGCAAAGTGCTCTCGAAACGCATTCTGGGTTTTGTTCATTTTGAGAAAGGGCGTCGACAACCTTGTAAACAAGCAGGAGGGGCGTTACCTCTTTTCAATATTGTCGACAAATAAATCACTTCCTTTCTTTTCTTCTTTCCACGCAAAAAGTGCACGAAAAGTGAGGTCAGCAAGCAGCAAGTAAGGTTGCAAGAGACGTTTGTTCGAATTTGACAGTTTCAAATTGATTTGAGTTTTCGGTTTTGTCTTGAAGCTCCAACGCCACCAGATTGTTCTTGACGCAAACAGTCAAAGGTAAGGGGGAAACAGAAAAAAGTGCCAATCAGACACAGCTGTTGTGATTGAATGGCTTGCACTTTCTGCATTGGGTTCTGATAAATCAAACTGTTGTCGGGCGAATGTGAAAAGGAGGATGAGGGCGATGCAAGGAGGAAAAAGTTTGCAAAAAATAGATGGGATTAGCCCGTGAGATTGATTAGATTGGGTCGGGGGCCTACCCGGAACTGGCTATGAGCTACTATGTATCATTTAGGGAACTGAGTTGACGTATACCTGCCGTTTGGTCGGCAAAAATGGAAGGGTTTATCTGGATGGATAAAGATTAATGTGATCAGAATGCTATAATCGACATAAGTTTGAGTAAAAGCAAAATCCATGTCTACGGTAGCCGGCCGACTTTGCAGATGAACCTCATGTTTGCGATGTCTGCAGACAGATACCACCATGTGAACCCCACCGTCTGTCTGACCCGAGGTTCCCAGATGACTAGCGCCATATATTTTTGAGCCCCAGAGTTTCGCAAACCTAATGTAAACCCAGCAGAAAGCGCAAACATTGTAAAAAAGCGTGCAAACAGGCGTCAAAGACCTTTTCCATTGCAACTTGTGCCACCGCCTGAAACCCTGAAACCACGACCACCATAATAACATTATAGCCATTTTTCCACATTTATCGTCATGGCTCCCTGAACGGGCTTCGGCCTTCCAGTCTTCCGGCACGCAGAATTCTATGTGCAAATGAGTTTCGGAACGCATTCATGCATACTTTTCCTGCAAGCGCATACTTTTCAATGTCCCTGACTGCTGTCTTTGGCAGTTTAGAGATAGGACACGTGTTGCTTGCTAGCTCGTGCTTTCGACAGACTGCAGTCCTCATCGCGCATGATTTGGTTGTACTTTTAGGGCCAAATTTTTTTCCTTACCCCTTTGCATTTTAGACTAGACCAAAAAAGCGCCAAAGACATGGTTGCAGCAGTAAAATTACTCGAAAATGTTTTTCGACGCCTTAAAATACGACGACTTGTTATTCAAGAAACCCTTGTCGAGCTAGCTCGAAGCTTTTAGCTATGCCTGCAAAATGTATTTACTTCTATCTATCTGAATTTTGCAAAAAAGAGCGCATTATTCGCTCCGATAAATGTGCATAGATAAAAACCAATTTGATGCAACCTCTTTCATCAAAGCGTGCAAATTGTATTAGAAAATACCGTAGTCCCAAGGCCAATAGGGCGAAGGCGAAACTTGATGAGATAAAAAGTAATGTTTATGGATTCAAAATTGTGGTAAGTAGTTTTGATGCAAAAAGGGTGATGAATGGGACATTGTGACTCATACTACATATGTGCAGACGGAGTCGGAGACGAATAAGCTTAAGCCGGCTCATGGCAAGGGAATGGGATTAGCACTTGTCTGGGTGTTGTAGTGCATCTTATGGATATGAATCGGGACAAATGTATCAATTAAGGTAATGGGAAATGGTTTGACTTCCAGAAATACATACTATTTATGTTGCGTAATGCATTTCATTGACGTTAGAGGGTCCTAGACTCCGAATTTCGACATTTAGCAACAAAAAAAGCTAACTATTTTTAACTTTGTTCCGATTTTGACGTGCGAATTTAAAAAACAACGCTTTTCCAAACGCAAATGTTGGTCACTAATCACTGAACTCAAGCACAAATATTTTGCTAACTGCATTGTTAAAACAACCCACATTACACCAATAAAATGTACATAAACACAAATACAATTTGCACCCATTATGTAGAATTGCAAATTGAAATGCGCATCTTTAAAATTTTTTGTTTCAAAAATCGGCGAAAAAGATAAGGATAAAGATTAAAAAACGGATTACCGCCCCAACCAGGAAGCAAAAAACTTACCCAGGATAAAAGCAGTTGGGGGAACAACTAGACGGACATAGTGTCTTCCTTTCTAAGAATAACCGATGTACGCGCTGTACCCTGGGGCTATGTGTGATCAGTCGAGTCGTCTGGAGATGTAAACGCCCATAAAACAGACGGCTTGCTATCTTTTGCGACCCGACGAAGTCTTTGCAAAAGTTATAACCATGTGATTGGAAGTCGGAGGGAATCAGTCGGGCCGAAAGATAACACCGACACCAGTGTCTAATGGCGCTGCGTGCAGACGTTGAATGGGTCCGTGGGTCTGTTTGAAGGTTTGTTTGCAGGAAAATCAAAAATTTGGATCAGAAAAGTGGTCATGGTGGGTCGTAGGCAGACCTTGATAGGTCTCTGGGGGTTCTGTTGAGCACATGGGGGAGTGGAAGGAAGACATGGTGTTAACGCTTATCAGAACATCAATCATCAAAGACGGGGGTCTAGCAAGCTTCGAAGCGTGATTAACCGACATGAACTTATAAAAAAATGGATTCAGATGTACTTTGACACAATCAAAAACTCCTTTGTTAAGCCGAACGGTTGCACTTCCCCCCTCCCTCCGGCAGCTGTGAACACCGATCGAAATTGCCACATTGGCCAGGTCCGTTTCGAGCTTACGGAATAGATATAAGATCGACACGGACAACACCCACAGGGGAATAGAATAGCTATGCACTTCTTTTTTGCAACCAAAATGTTTAAACACTCGCCGACCAAAGGCAGAAAGCGCCGGAGGCAGTCGGTCGCAACCTACTCTCCCCTCTTCAACTGATTTGTGTGCACTTTTGACGCAGCAGCGATTTAGGTTGCAAAAATTGCGGGGGTTTGTGTCGTCCGCTCGTCGCCAAGTACAGAAATAGATCCTTTTTTTGAGTCGGGAGCAGAGACAGATTCTTTTTCGAGAATCCAGCGGCTTTCGACAAAAAAGGAATTCTTCTTCCGGAAGTAAACCGAGCCTTTTGTGTGCAAAACAAAATGACTGCCATTTACGTGGGTATGTGCGGATGGACGTGAAGTCAAAGGCAAACATTCCCAAAAGTGTACGGTTACTTTGAAGCAGAAAATGTTTAAAATTTTTTGAAACTGAAGAATGCAAAGTGGGGAGCAATGGGTTTAGAAAAGATGTACAGAGTAGAATGACAGAATTTTGGGGGTTGCGTTTGCAAATTGCATGGAATTGCGGTAAATGAGAGGAAATCGAAATACAGGTCAGAATTGCATCGAAAAGTTGATCAACCCCCTGAGGCGAGTGTAGCCTACAACTCTTGATCACGCCGCGCGACAGGATTTTGGGGACAGTTCAAGGAAACAATAGAGGATCTCGGCACATAGGAATCCAAATTACTCGCTGTTGACGTCAAACTGACCGCAATAAGCTATTGAATAACTTCCCCAACGTAAAAGTTGGTACCTTTCGGCAACGCTGAAAAATTTGGCATAATGTGAATTTGAGGGTGTCGAAAAATCGACAATCGCATGTGCTTCCAATAGGGGATCTCAGTCATTTCTTGGTCAATTCTACTGTGGTTTAAATCAAACGATAGAGAAGATTTGGGGCTACAATTTGACCAACGAAAAAGTTGCTTTAGCCTATTGGTTACTGTTTTACAGCGTTTCTAGTAAAAGTCTGCTGAATTTTTAGTCCTTTTTTTGCTGCAGAGCACGCACACCTGCATGCCGCCAGTGCAAAAAAGCGCAGTTTTGCATGACCCCAGTCGCTCGAGCGTGCGCCGTGTACTGCCCGAAACCCCCTATGCAGTCCCGTCGTGGCCGCTCAATCAGATCACAAACTACCGAACGCTCAATCTATGGGTGATTAAGGATATTCTTCCGCCATCTGCACTATGAAGACGCCCCGATTCGACCTGATAGAATTGCAGAAAGACGAATAAGGGTGCAAACATACGTATTCATCTCTACAAAACATTAACCGACCACCATCGGTATGCGTTGTTGGCAGATGCTGTTGCTGCGCAGACTGCAGTTTATCTCTCTATCTTGATCACTACTTGTATTCGCGATTCGCTGAGAAGACGATGGGTGTGGGCGCTAATTGTTTAACGCTGGCGGCGCAGACTTGTGATCTGCAAAAAATAACGGGGATGAGTTTAATGCGATAAGTTTGCACGAGACCCGTGCAAAATGGGTTTTGGTGGTTTTTTTCTATTCGATTCGATGGAAGTAAAACGGGGTAGTAGGCGGATTCGATGAGCTGTCGGTAAGATGATCGGGCTCAAATTGAGCTTTCACCAGCACAAGACTGATCATTTTTCGAAAAGATGCAGCACGGCTACAGCTTGCGCGGATGATTGGGTGTGGGAATGATTAGATAAGTGACAATGATTCATCGGTTGTATGGCTAATGACTAATTGCAGTATTAATTTTGAAGCTAGGTATAATGGAAAAAGTAAGAATCACGACTTCTCAGAAGTAACAAAACTCGTCAAAATTGTCAAAGTGAGCATAATAGCTAACTTGCGTCAGGTATCTTTAACCTAGAAAAACTTCACTTGACTATCATACAGCCCCAAGTATACTTCAACATTGTCAATTGTCAAACAATACAGGCAAAAACAGTTGTAAAGAGTAGTTATAAAAACAGTTTTGCTCCCCATTTCTAAAGGGTTGTGCGAGACCATAAGCTCACAACTTCGTTTTTAAAGACTTTTGTATCCTGACCCGATGAGGAGGTGGAGGAACACAAGAAGTTAGGGAAAAGAACACTCAACAAAAGTGCAGAAGTATCTGTATGATTGCCCGTTCGTTCATTTTTCCGACGATACAAAGAGAACCAACAAAAATTGGATGCACTACTACGATTCTGACAGTCGTTTTTTAAAAGGACAACGCGTACCAAACGAGTACACGAAATTACAACCCAAATACAAACTGCAAGAATCAAATCAAGGAAACCAGTCCATCGCTTAAGAATCGTCGTCGCATCGCGCGGAGGGTGACATAAAGTAGCAAGCATCTTCTTATATAGTACAAGGACGAAATCTTTATTGACAGCGATGTACGATTCGTAGTAAAACTCGGAATAATGAATGGAAAAATGGTGTTACCCAACATCGTTCTTTCGTTCATAGCCTTTTTTGAAGTGAACTCATTCGGCTTTTTGAGATACATACTTGTGGAATTTGTGGGTTGTAAAAAGTTGCAAAATGTTTGTGCGAACAAAGAAGCCTTTCAAGTCGAGTGGATCAAGTGTGATCAAAACACAAAAAGTTAGAAATTGACCTAAATGCAGATGTTGTCGAGGTAATTGCGTCAGTAGCTCGAGACGTGAGCTTAAGTTAATTATTTTTGGATTTAGAGAAGTGAATTTTAACAAAATTCATCAAAAGCAGTAAAGAGATTGAAAATAGAATGAATTTTTGACGTTTTGTGCTCTTTGGAATCGTAAATTCTGGAAGCAGACTAATTTGCATCAAAATTAAGTAACACTTTCGCATTTCTCACAATCAAATCAAATTCATTCCCTGTAGAAAACGCAATTATGCCGCATTAACTACACGAACAAATCAAGATTGCAGCGATGGAATGAGGAAGGAAATTTCCAGCAGATAATTGCTACTCTTTTGCAGACTGGAATCACAATGCATCAAAAAAGCACAAAGATAATCTACTGACAACTTCTGCCAAATAGCATGTATCCTCACGCTAAATAAACTTTGGAAGCCCCAAACTTCATCTATCGCAACTACATAGGCCAAAGTTCAAGCACGCACTTTTCTCAAAACCCCGCCATCCTTCTGAAAAGAAACTCTTTTGAATGGATGGTGCTTCCGTTCATCCAAACTCTCTTTTTATCCATATCCGCAACTTTGTCAGTTGCCATCCATTGCCAAAGCCTACTGTGTTTATGTCGTCGTCGTCCTGGAAAAGCTTAAAAGCGCTCTCGCCATTTCCGACCATTGTTATGCCCCAAAGCAGCAAAGCATTCGAGCAAAAAGAAAGAGGAAAAAAACTTTAACGATGCGATGGAAACTCATGAAAAGAGGAGGAAAGCGTGCACACGTCGGATGGTCGGCAGAAAGTTTGGCATTCCGAAAAAAGTTTAAACACGAGAAAACGAAAAACGCCCGAAACTTGCAGAACCAGCTTCCGATGCTTAAGAATGGTCCTTTTTGGGACCCTCGAAGTAGCCCGTTGCAAGTTGAAAGCGGAAAAGTCGGTTTTCGGAAGGCGGAAAACGGGGGCCCTTTTCCTGCAGGACGCCGGCGGTTTCCTCGAACAATGTTAAAACTATCTCGAGTTCTAAAAACTTGTGTTCCAGCTAACCCCGGGGTTTGAGCGAAATAGCAAAATAAAATAGAAAACTGCATTAGTCAAGTTTATGCAAATCCCCAAACATCTGTCATGCTTGTAAATTTTGAACAGTTGGTCTCAATTATCGCTTTTTACCGTATTTTTGTAAAGTAATAAACGTTTCACTAGAAGTTTTTTCGTTCCAAAGTCTGCAATTTACCCGGTGCAACAAAAATTAATCAAACCCATTCGCTGTAATCAAAGGTCTATTTTTGGTGACACATAAAATGGCAATGCCTGTCAATTTGGAACACCCATTTGTCAACTGTGAACATATTCGAGGAATCGTGGAAATAAAATATACACAGCTGGTCTTGGATAAATTTATGCTTCTATTTTGAACACTGACGCAGCCTTTTTGATATGTTGCATTTTAATTTCGCAATTAACGTTTGCAGAAATTTTTTTGCAATAAAAGCTTAATTTAAAGTTAATTGCGTTTTCGTTTTTATCGCCATTGTGCAAATCTAACTTAAAATCGTTAAGTTTTTTCGACTTGCATTGAAGTCGTGCAGCCAATTTTTATGGGCGCGTTTGACAATAACGACAGCAGTTTGGCGGCGAGCTCATTTGGATCAGATAAAACGTGAACGTTAAAATTCTCGTGCAGTAACGTGGAAAAAATGGACAAGGAACTGATGCAAAATTTTTTTGCAACTTATCGGGCGTCTCTGAATCAGTCTAGGTCGCGGTTTCTCAAGGTTTTGCGTACAAAAAGGATAAAAAGAGAAGTGTTTGAAAGGTGTGTCGTAATTCATCGGGCGTCTAAAATAAGGTCTGCGATAATCATATGTCTAATTGTTCTTATTTTATTTTCGATTTGTATTTTGCTCTGTCTTGAGTTGGTTGTTTTTGAAGCAGGTTTGAGACATCTGTTAATAGATAAACTTTTCCAGTAGATTTAATTTAACCAATTGAGACAGCATTTATGTAATGTATTGTCAACTTTATCATTAGCAATCATCATTGACTCATTTATTTACTTCCACAAACAAACAAATTAGTTTGAAGGAGGCGAAAAACCGAAGGGAGGAATGCCAGACGGAGGGGGACCACTTGGGTGAGGACCGTGAGGGAATCCAGAAGGAGGCGGGCCGGATGGCGGGACACCGTCGAAGCCAGCATCACGTTCTTGACGGGGCGGGAGTCCGGAAGGAGGAGGACCAGATGGGTGAGGGCCGTGGGGGCCACCCGATGGCGGGGGTCCGGACGGAGGGGGACCCGATGGTGGGACACCGTCAAAACCGGCATCACGTTCCTGACGAGGTGGCAGTCCAGAAGGAGGAGGGCCAGACGGGCGAGGGCCATGGGGGCCACCCGATGGAGGGGGTCCAGACGGAGGAGGACCTGAAGGTGGAACACCGTCAAAACCGGCATCACGTTCCTGACGAGGTGGTAGTCCAGAAGGAGGAGGGCCAGACGGGCGGGGACCATCAGGACCGCCCGATGGAGGTGGACCAGAAGGCGGTGGCCCTGTAGGATGGCTCACAACAATACCCGCAACAACGGCAAACACGACGGCACACACAGCGAACTTCATGATATTCGAATTCAGGTAGACACAGAGAACTCGAAGTTGAATACACTACGTCAATTACCCCGTGAAACACTCCATTTATATGACCAAAATGTCCATGGACTATCAGATATGATTAATCCGAATTAAGGGGTACAAAACAGATCAACATCGGGGACAAAATAAAGTGATTCAACTGGCAGTGGATAGAACGTGAACTTTTAAGATCGGGTACATTTTTTGGTATCGTCGGATCAAAAAAAGGTCGTAGTTCTAATAAATCACCCCTATCCAACACTAGCAATAACACCTAAACTAAAACCTAAATCACGCTAACACTGAAAGGTCGACATACTTATGTTCCAAATAGGCCATATCTTTTGATATTTCCGGTGTAAAAAATTTAAGTTTATATTTCAAAGAATTTTCATGTAATTTTTACTGATCAATAAATAAAACATATTTTAAATCTTTTATTTCGTGCACACCTAGTATTACATAAAACATACATGCTAACAATATCGTGGCAAAACAAAACAAGTCAATACAAGATTTTTAACAAAATCAGACACACTTACCTAATGCCACTATTTGACTATGCACATTCGTTGCCATTTCAGTGAATTGCACAAGTTCGGAGGAAGAATTGAAAAATCGGCCATAGCTCCCGCGCATTGGCCATTTTAAACTTTTTTTGATTGCTGAAATTGCCAAATAGATCAATAAAACTTACACATTGCGGCCAAAGTCATGTTTCTCCGGGTCGTGAAATCACATCGAGAGCTGAAAAAAGCAAATTCTTGATCAAATCAGAATGCAAAATGAAATCATTACGGAATTAATGCTGTCGAAAAAGGCCAAGTACAGGGACCAATTGTAAAATTTGGCCATAGCTTCCGTGTACTGGACAATTTCGACTTTTTTTCATTAACTGAAAGTCTGAAAAAACTTACAACTTGTAGCCAAAACCAAATTAACGAGAGGCATGAGACTTCTTCGAGGGCTGAAAATGCAAGCTGTCAATAATTGGTTCAATCTGATCCAATCAATACAGAAAGAATTCGGTCAAAAATGACCAAGTCCGGCAACCAAATGAAAAATTGGGCATGGCTACCGCGTACTGGCCGTTTTCAACTTTTTGGTTGCTAAAATGGCCAAACTTTAAAACGAAACTTACACTCTATGGCCGAAGTCATTTTGCTACCGGGCATGAACTACATTGATGGCTGAAAAACGCAACTTGTTCATTATTGATCAAATCAAAACAAAAAACAATCAA
>KB455243.1:0-10296 GCA_000341325.1 Panagrellus redivivus | reverse complement strand
GATATCCCCGGGGATATCCCCCGGGTGAAATCCCCGGGGATATCACCTTCGCATCCCTGGTCCAGTTCACCTCTCATTCCGCAGAACCCACGGCACAACAGCCACCTTCTAAGTAAACTTTTTCATTCTTTGGTCTTTTATTTTGTGCAATGTAGGGTACCATTTATTTTCATTTTGAAGCTTTTAAAAATTGGAAAATGCCCACATTTAATGACTATGTTTCCCTTATTATGAATGTAATATTTAGCATAACGTTTTTGCGCTCGCCGGCCACCTCGAGCATCATAAAGTTCACTATTTGCGTCGATTGTTGTACCTCAAATGATTACCATTGGTTTGACGTTGGTTAGTTTTTTTAAAGTTTAAACTGTATACATGACATTTGTTTATAGTATAAGTCGGTCCTTATTCTGCACATTTCCAACGCGGTTTGTTCACATTTTGTGGATTCGTCGTTAATCGGCAATTCTACAAAACTCTTGCCACTAATAATAACGAATATGTGTTGAAATCGAGTTCAAATGTAGTTGTTCACCCAAAACTTTAGAATTGCCATTGTATACAATACAGCTCTTGGTTTTTAAAGAAAATTTATTAGAATCAAATAAAACAATAATAAGAAAATGTAATGATGTAGATAGGGAAAAGAATAAAGACTATAGTTTTACAGAGGATAAAAAAATAAAGTACACAAAAGATTATAGTTTATCAAGATAGTTGTCGAGAGCCGGAATACCTCCCTTCAGGCCTTTCCGTTTACGAATGTCTTGGACAATCTTATTTGGCTTGGATCCTGCCTCCAAAGGGTCTCCGGACAGAACTTGCCAATGGTCAAATACGCATTGGGGAAAGGCTTGGCCACCTGTGTGGGAACGGAGGTCAGCAGTGAAGCCTGAAATTACATTTAATTACAACAAAACAAAAAAACGAAAAGCTGCAGACATACCGAAGGATTCGTTAACTGGCAAATAGGCCTTGACAACGAACATCGGAGTACCCACAATCTGGGATTCCTCAAAGACATGACCTCGCCGATGATTCAGCACACCGTATATACCGCCAACGGCACTTTCTGGGCACTGAATTTCGACGAGATAGACGGGTTCAAGAAGTCGGGGTCCAGCGGTGAGGGTTGAAGCATAAACAACGCGACGTGTTGTCGGAATGAGCTGTCTGCCACCGCGATGAACGGCATCTGCGTGGAGTTTGGCATCGTGAATGTTGAATCGAATGCCACGCATGTTCTCGTCGCAAAGGACGCCTTCTCGGGTAGCCAACTGGAAGCCCACGACGACGGAATCCTTGACTTCATTAAGGTATTGGACACCTTTGGTCACGTCGATGAGCAGATTAGAGCCGGTTTCATCGGGACCGAAGCACCAAATCTTCCGGGCTTCAAAATTGTTGAATCTGTATTGATCAGACAGAACCTTGGCTCTTGCTTTAGCTTCATCGCGACTTGAAACGTCTCCCTTTTCGATGGCTTCGGCAAGGCCATCCGGAAGGGGTAGCGCTTTGCAGAAGAGTCGATTATGCTTATTCGGCGATTTCGACAAACACATCTGGGTTGATTCCTCAGTGACAGTTTCGCGGTAGGACACGACTGGGAGGGACTTATTGATGGGAATGCAAGCGTGGTCGTCTTCAAGATCCTTCAGACAGATCTCAAGATGAAGTTCACCAGCGCCAGCGACGATGTGCTCGCCAGATTCTTCGATGATGCATTGAACCATGGGGTCGGCCTTGGCAAGGCGTTTGAGGCCTTCGACAAGTTTCGGCAGATCGCTGGGATATCTCGGTTCAACGGCAATTCGAACTACTGGGGAAACGGAGAACTTCATGACCCTTATGTTGTGGGCTTCTTTGAAGGTCGTGATAGTGCCGCCTTTGACGAGGTATTGGTCGACTCCGAAGAGACCGGCAATGTTGCCGGAGGGGACGTCTTCGATGGGTTCGATGTAGCGGCCCATCATTAGGACGGTTCTGAAAATGTGCCATCGACGGTCAAAAACAAAAAAAACTGATAAATCGTTACCGTAGAACAGTTTTTTCATAAAGATCGTCCTTCTTCCCAGGAACATAATGTGGCCCCTGGATTCTGGCCTTCATCCCAGAAGAAACCTTCCCAGAAAACACCCTTCCAAAAGCGTAGAACCGTCCCTTATCACTGCTTGGGACCATCTTCGAGATGTACATCATCAACGGCCCGTCTGGATCGCAGTTTTTGATTGCGATCGCGGTGGCATCGTCATGAGGTCCTTCGTAGAGCATCTCCATCCTGTATTTCTGGGCGGTCACCGGAGATGGCAAGTGCATGCAGATCATTTGGAGCATGGTTTCACCGGCTGGGAGCCACTTCCGCATGAATACTTTCATGAGTTGCTTGCCTTCGAACTGCTTTTCGGCGCCGGCAAGCTTGATGTTCAATTTTTCGATCAGTTTGTCGGTTTCGTCCTTTTTGACGTTCATGACGGCATCAAAAACTTGAAAGATGGGTCCCAAGACAAACTGGACAAAGCCACGGGTGCCATCTTTCGGGTTGTTGGACCACTTTTTGGTTTTCAAATTGAAGAAACGGTCGCCCCAGAGGTTTTTCATGAGCTTCTCGACTTGAATCCCGAACTTCGCGACATACATTTCAGCAAACTGCTTCAACGTGAATGCCCATCCGTGAAGCCCAGAGCCGAAGCCAACATTGCCGATGGCAGGGTCGACCATGATGGGCCCCATCGGGCCTCCGTCGTCGCCATAAGTGGCTATGATGACGTTGACGTTCTCGACGGCCCGACGGAAGGTTTGATAAAGCTCTTCCTGACCGAGTTGCTGCTCTAGCATGGCGCGGTCCATCTTGTTCATGAACAGAATCGGCTTAACCCGCTCGGCGATGGCTTGCCGGAGCACGGTTTCTGTCTGGACACAAACACCAGAAACGCAGTCAACGACGATAAGTGCGCCGTCGGTGACACGCAGGGCCGCTGTGACTTCTGAAGAGAAGTCCACATGGCCGGGAGAGTCGATTAGGTTGATGAGGAAACCGTTTGACTTCTTGCCATCGACAATGTCGATTTGATTATCGCCTTTGACGAACTCGAGATCGGATTCGTTGAGTTCGAAGAACATGGTAATCGCCCTGAATAGATACTTTTATAAACTGAGAGTGACAATACCTGCGGTACATACGTTGATTGATGGTGATACAACGCTGTTGCTCATCCTCACGGGTGCCAGTGAACCGCGTTTCGCCGGCCTTGGATCCAGCGATAATGCCGGCTTTACACACCAGCGAAACGGTCAACGTCGACTTTCCGTGGTCGACGTGCGCAATCACGGACATGTTCCGGATGTTTTTCTTCCGGTCCATGAGACTGCGGATTTCATCAATCGTGAAGTTCACCTAAAAATAACGGTTTTTATAATTCAAAACTGTGAAAAAGGAGGCCTTTGCTTATCTTAAGCCATAATTTTAACACCGCTTTGAATACTTACCATGTTGACAGTTGTTCAAACGTTCAAATCGTTAATAAAGGTCGAAAAATCTTATCAAAAAGTACAATGTAAGAAGTCAAACGTATCAACTTGCGTTCACATTGGAAACTGTAAGTTGAGCTGTGAAAAAATGAATAATGAAACGCTACACTTTTGAAATTCAAAAACTTAGAAACGTTCAATTTCAACTTTATTGAAACAATTATCATTTTTACTTAGATCTGACAAACTATCTGACACCATAAGGCCCACAAAGCTTGAAGCTGTATCCATAGTTACCAAACGTGAAAAATACAGAGCATTTGGTTGTTTGGTTAGTCAAAAATCGTCTTACTTATACGAGGCAGTTGTCTGACGAGGGTGTGGTTTTTATTTTTTTATTGCGCAATATTGCAATGTTAGGCAATCTTGCAGTTTCACGCCTCTTATCAACGCTTGATGATAATATTATGTAGTTGTTTACCGACAATTGTTCCTCTCATTGATTAAAGTGTATCTGCCAAAAAAAAACTGTGAAAAGCAAATAAGTAGAGAATTTAAACACAATTTTTTAGCCAGGAGAGGGATGAGCCATATCCGTGAATGAAAGCACACCGACGACCCTACTGGGTTCCGAGAGATTCATTGAGAACCAACAACAAGTCTCCTTTTTCCTCTTTGTTTGAAAATTTGCAAATTCCATTTTGTATTTTTGTTATTGACAACCGTGCCTACCTTTTTATAACATTTATAAAAAATATAAACTGCTCTGTAAATGGTATGCGCTATTCTGTTGCCATACTTTAACACCATTTTCATCTTTATCAATACAAAACTTTAATTTACACCTATTTTGGTAAAACCACCCGAATTTTGAACCACATAATTAAGACCATAAAAACCTCTGATTAATCAATTTAAACAATTTGTCGTTGTGGAATCGAAAGTTTTTCGCGAGTAATCGTTGCGATTTCAACGATACGGGCACATGTGCACGACCTTTACTGTCACCGAGGCATCGTGCCGTACGCTTTTCCGCCTTTCGGAAGCAGTAAAAGCCTTTCATCGGGTTGAACACTAGCTGATCGGGCTGAATGGCAGCTGGGAGAGCGAAGAAGCGTTCAACGGCACGGAGTTGAGGGATTGGGTTTGTGATGAACTTGTCGCCGTCGAGGAATAGGAATTGTGATAAGGGGAAGTATTTGAGCCATCTTTTGAGGTGTTTTGCGTAGAGCGAGTTGCGAATAGGTTTGTAATCTGTGTTTATCGTTCGAGAATCATTGTTGAAGACGACCGATTCGAAGGTTGGACGGGTTTTGTTGCGTTCCATCCTGGTTAGGACTACCTTAAAAGGAAGTTTGAAATAAAAAAACTGACTTTTTGTTTGCCCATTGTTGTCATACCTGAGTAAAATCAGAGATAGTCCTTATCACCGGATCCCTGAGAATAACAATCAACTTCATTTCCGGATTCATAGCAAAAACCCGCCTTGGAGCGAGTTCCGAAGCCAAATATGCCGGCGTTTTCTCAACAGTGACATCATCGCTGATCGAGAATGGCATTTGGTCGCGGTACCAGTCATAACCAAAAGCAAAGGTTTCATTGTGATCGAAGAAGTGAATCTCTCTCCTCGCAGCCTTGATTCTCGGATGCAGTGCCATGGCATCTAACAATGCTCGTGTCCCACCTTTCCTGGCGCCGATGATGAGTGCATTTGGCAGTCTTTGGAGGAGCTCTTCCGATGAATCAAAGTCGATGGTGGAAGCGAGCGGGTAGTCTGGGGCGACATTTTGAAAGGACAAAGCTGAACAATTTGAAAGAATGGAGAGCCGATTCGTGATGAAAGTCAATTGTAAGCCAACTATGCTTATTAGGAATATACAGGCGACGGCACGACGGAAGCGAGATCGCAAAAAGTCCATTGATGGCAGTGGTTATATGGTTACATAACTATGGCGATGAAAACTGTGGCGTTCTTGATCGATCTGAAAATTTGAAGTTGAAAACCAAAACAACTCTCAAACTTCCGATACATCAACATTTATGAGTTTCAATGAGGGTCGCCAATTAAACTTAACGAGGTAATGATTCGAGGCGGTGTCGGTCATGCGCGAGGTTCAATGGGATTCGCGTTATGGGGGTGACTTGTTGCATTTTTACAAGGGTGTTTAGAATTTGGGAAATGAAAACTGTAAGGGTCGAGTTTTTCAAGGTGTCCAACCTAATATTCATCGTCCAAGCTGTCAATTGTGACTAAACGCTTGCAAGGTACATATTCCGACTACAGCTAACCTTTGTGCCGTCGGTTGACTCGTCGCGTATTCAATTCACACTCGCGTTGTTCACCTTTGACCACGATTGACAAAGGGCAACACGGCTAATTGGGTAGGCTTTGCGCAGGTTGGAATTATGGTTGTTTTAAACTGACGTCTTTCAACAGACCATATATATTCTCAATCTCAAAAGAAGCACTAAACCAGATCTCCGAGGCAAAGTTTCCAATATGCGGTGCATCAAAAACGGTAATAAAACAAGGGTCGCAAGGTTTACAACTTGAGTCTGACATGTTGACATGTTGTGAACATCAGAGCACACCGCAAATATTGGGCCCGCCACATTGCTGAGGTTTTTGTTGGAAAAAAAAGGATGGGAAACTTGAAACCTTATACACGGATTCTTGGACAAGGAAAAGGAGCACTATTGGCTGTAATGTGGGGCATAAAATTTGACATCAAAGGATGGCGGGAGAGATGCTTTGATCAGAAAACTGTAGAACATAGCGACTGTACAAAGTTAAGTTTGTAAAACTAATAGATACAATACCAACATTTAAAAAACAAGCCAACTAGCAAGCGCATCAGCGAAGGATGACTAAATTCATATAAAATTCTGCGTTAAGCGGACCACTGAGAACGGCACAAGGGCGGAAGAGCTGCTTGACTAAACTTCCTAGAGGGCTGACAATGACAACTCGAGGAAAGAAAAAGCTTGCATTATCTGCCAAGTTCTTTTTTAGGGATAATGAGGGATAAACACGGAATGGCTTCAAATTGTAACAGCGAGATTGCAAAACTGTATGCGTGTGGATACATATATATATCTATTATTACGCAAACATTCATACTAAAAACGTTTAAGAATTTATTATCGTAAAAACTGCTCCGGGTGTTGCAACTCACCAAAAAGAAGCGCGAACACCTGCATTTCACCCAGTGCCATCCACATCCATCACCAGGTTTGTAAAAAAAGCCCCCAAAAAGTATTTGTAAAACCATTTATGCGATGACAGCCATGTTGCCATAAAAAAGATTTCTCCAGCCATTTTGATACATGCATAAACGCATGCCAGCGAGCCGTCTGCTTGAGTGGTTTTCATTTGAAAAACTAACTGTTTTGCATGTCGTAAAAAGGCCATAGTTACTATGGCAAAACTTGAAATATGAAAACTGTCGAACATTTTTTTTGGATAAAATCTATAAAAACGATAAGTTGGAAATCCGATTTGCGCCAAAAAGGAATCATCAGCAATACTAAAGCACCAAAATCTCAAGTGGATGCGCGAGCAGGCTTGATGTATCCCTCTTTGAGTGACCATACGAGCATCTTCCACCCACCCGGAGCCAATAACAAACCGCGCTAATAAGCTCAACGTTAGCGACGCCTCTGGCAATACTCTCTTTTCGGCTAAACTTTACTATAAGCGTAAGTGTGTACTTGTAAGAAGCGCCTGCGGCGAGTGGTCTTAAGCTTGCGCATATGGGAGATTTGTTGACATTTGATTCCGGGCTGGGTGCGGGCTAGTATAAAGAGCATCAGGGAAGGAATTTTTCATGCTTATGGAATATAAACAATTATTTTTAGCATTGATGGAATAAAAAAGGGCTGAAAGCATATATGTAGATGAATGCATTTTGATAATTTTAAACTGCAATCAAAGACTAAATTCTTTTCTTTCTTTAACAATATTATAATTGAGAATTGCACAACCATAATGAGATTACGGATGCATAAAGACGTCAAAAACAGGGCACCAAGGGATAAAGAAGTAAAGCATTTTTAAAGAAGCTCATCCTTATCTAAACAAAACGTTAAGAAAGAAATGAGTAGCATAAAGTTTATCCGATCAATCAATGGCCGGATCGCGGGAGGCAATAAGAGTTAATGTTAGAGCCAGACCCCGTCGAGGAGCAGCCATCCGAGCAACGGAGGTAAAGTTCCGCCTTTATGTCTCACTTTGCCTTTGGTCCCTGCCGACGCAGCTGTTCCGCTTTACTAATTTACGACTTTCGTCGTTCCGCGTACCGGATAGGATGGGCACATATTGTGATGGATGGCGGATAGCTCATTGCCAGCTCGATCGCGGACCGTAAAAACTTTGGTGCCAACGGGGTTTGTGGCTTTGGTGCGGATTGAAAGTTGGCGATGGACAAAGCGGCTAACATGGGATATGACTATTTAGTTCGTGTTGATTAGTGGTTAGGTTTATTGTATAAAAACTGAACACAAGATTTTCTAGTGTAAATTCTTCGAAGTAACTACTCGTTATGGCCAATCGCGCACGCACACAGTTGCGCACATTCACACACCAGAAAAAAACAACGTCTTCGCTACCATTTATGTGCATACTTCACACAATCAGGAGAAAAAACATTGTAATAAGAATAAAAATACCAAAATCGGCTAAATTGCAACACACACGCAAAAAAATATGCGTGCGCGGGTGCGCAACAGACGCGCGCACCGACTAACAACATGGGTATTCTAAACTGACACATAATTTTACTACAACACAAAAAATCACATTTCTAAAAACTCTACATTACAGCACATTGCTGCTCATTCATCTTGTTGCGAGCCTGCATCTCTTGCAACGCGCCTTCCTGATTCTTAATCTTCAACGTTAGTGATACCAACTTTGTTTCTCCGTCTTCCAGCTTCGTCGTAAGCTCGGAAATCGTCTGCTTTCTGAAAACTGTCCTGTAATCTCTAACCTCCGGCATTAACAACTGACCGATTTTGTAAATGCGTTTCCAAAATATCCTTCAACTTCACCGTCTTATCCAGATTCGCATTCAACTTTTTTGTATCCGACTTCAACATTTCATGCAAAGCCTCCAACTCTTTCACGCGCTCCAACCCCGTCGTCGAACTCTGCTCCAATAAGCTCGTCAGTGATGCCGAAGCCTTCCCAGCGCCGTCGATGGACATCTGTTGCGTCGATTCGAGATTCATCAAAGTTGTGCTCAGTTCCAAGTCAATTGTTTGGACGTATTCATGATTCTTGGCACGATCGCTCTTCCAGATGACTTTCGGCGATTCAGAATCCAGCAATTGGATCGATTGAAGCACGAGTTTGTGGTGCGGGTTGTAGCGATTGCCGACAAGTTCGACGACGAATGTCTGCGTCGGATTCGTATCATCGAGAACGCCGCCATTGGGACAGACGACGTAACGAGTCGGGGCATTGGTGCGGACGCGCCAGGCCACGCGTTTGTTGCCTTCTTGGCGGATGACTTGGAGGCGTTGTTTGGCGTCGCCGAGCTGCTCGACGTCGAAGCAGATGAATTTCTGGAGGATTTTTTTGAAAACTGGACCATCGGGGGAAAACGTTTACCTGATCAAGATTCACTAATTTTAATTGTGGTGTACTCGATTGTCCAGAAGCATTGTCCTCATTGTTTGGGGTTTCGGCAACAGCGGCCATATCCGGGGAATTTTGAAGGGGCCTATGGTGGGGTCTGGGAAGGGTGATAGGTGCCGAGAAAACTGAGTGTTACTCTATCTTATTCAAATTTCGTAGTGGATATGGTATTTTTATTTTTCAAAACCAAAAAATGACAAAACTAGATTACAAGACATCGACAATCATAACGAGCGTTAAACTTATAATTAAAGTTCATACATCTCCCCGGACAGACCCCTTCCGGATCCATACATTTCCTCAAAAACGGGTTGAATCCACAAACATGCGGCGCCAATGTGCCAGCCGGATACCCATCAAGGACTTGACGATGTGGTTCTGGCCAAGTATTTTTTGGCGGGACTCGGCCGGAGCGGATTGTTTCCTGAAAACTGACTATCAATTTCTCCATTAGCATTTTCCAACTTACAGTATTCCCCCCATACCAATGATTCGGATAATACGGCCCCTGGCCTGCCACCATGACCACCGCCAATCCAGCAATTACCAAAATCACAAACTTCAAGGCCATGACTGACCTTCAACCACGCGACTGAGAAGGACAATCATCAACATCATCATTATTCTGCCTGCCAGGCGTAGTCGCAATTGTTGCGTCGTTGTCGTTCATCTTTGACTTTAGTGGTGAACGCGCTTTGATAGCCTTCTTAACGCCAGTCAAGCCGGATTTCCTTTCTTACCTAAACTATCATACCTATATTAGGGATTGCGCTATGCATACGTCTGCCGGCTGACTGCTGTAGTCATCCAAGTGCTCCAGCACGTTAAAGGTTGACAGACTGGTTCTGCGACGTCGCCGAACTCGTTTGATCCATCGGTTGGTGCACGATGGCGAACATATATGTTAGCCCGGAGACAAAAACTACCTCTTCTACGACGGTCGTGCGTATGGCTTCCGACGACGCCACCCACTGCTATCATCGCGTGAGATTTGTGTTGCTTTTTGTTCAGTGTTTTGGAAACAGCTGATCTGGATCGATATGGATGTCCGAGGGTATCGATTTGGGTGTTTTGTGGTTTTGGTTTATTGTTTTTGTGAGTCCTTTTTATCACTTTTATGGGTTTTTGTCAGAGATGTTAGATCCGGAGAAAAGACCCGGATCTTAAGGAGGGATC
Source organism: Panagrellus redivivus (assembly GCA_000341325.1). Lineage (NCBI taxonomy): Eukaryota > Metazoa > Nematoda > Chromadorea > Rhabditida > Panagrolaimidae > Panagrellus > Panagrellus redivivus. The sequence continues at coordinate 14 of KB455243.1, read as the reverse complement.
CGGTTCTAAAAGAC
>KB455240.1:0-10455 GCA_000341325.1 Panagrellus redivivus | reverse complement strand
GGTTCTTGCGCCCTAGGGGGGAGTCCTAAGTGTGTGGTGGGCTGTTCTTCAACAGACCCTATTTGACGCAATCAACGCTTTTTCAGTTTGTTTCTCAACATTCAAACATGAAAAAGCTATCCGTTTGACGGGAGTTGCTTTTATAAAAAACTGTACAGGCTAAAACAGTCGAAAAAGTTCAACCTTAAAGAACGTCTATAACGTAGACAGGAATACATAAAAGGACGGCCATTCATTTATACCCAACTTGCAAAAAAATTATTTTCAAAAAACCCGTTGAAACTGTGACCTAGCTTCGAGGCTTAATGTTACGGCTCGAGGGAAGTACCGAAACAATGACACATGCTGGAAAATCTCGGTTACGTGCGGTTCGCTGGGTGAACATAATGGCCTAGATATTGTTAGAGCAAAAAAGACTGAACATTGTGGTACTTTTAGGGGGGAGTATGTGGGCTTGCCAAAAATATCTGTCCACATTTGACGGTTTTACATTTTCAGTGGGTTTATTTTGGGTACAAACTGATTAGAATTGCGGACTGATACGTCATTTTTAGAATTGTCCCATTACCCATTACTGCGTGACTAGCTTTTCACTGATTTTTTGCTCACTTTCATGGGGAAGTACTTGTGTCTGTGTTGTTTCTGAGCAAAGTCCTCGACTCGAAAATGAGGCTGTACATGCTCCACTTCATAGTCATAATCGTGAAGGATGTTGGTAGTTTTTTCGAGACAGTCTTGATGTTTACATGCTGTTAATGTTGAAAGTTGTTACTGACCCCTTCTTACGACTTTCTGATGTCTACAGTTATAGCTGATTCACCAACAATGGATCAGTCACAGTCGAAATGTGACAATAAGTGTTTTCGCAGGCGCCGAGGCGTCGATCTCTCGTTTCCGTCTTTGACACGCCACGATAGGCGCCGCCGAGCTGAGCTGCTACGCGAGAGGATACAATTTCCACAAATGCGCCAAGTCCCACCTTACTGACCCCCGTCTCGCCTCCTACGGCCGTGTTTCAGCTTTGCGTTTGCATCACATCACCTATGTTGCGTTGTGTTTGGATTTTTGAACAATCTATATCCCCCGTGAAGCGACGACGACTGACTCGAAATGCAACACTGTATTTCCCGTAAATTTCACGCCCTGTGGTCAAAAAGGCAAGAATATGTGTACACAACAGCGGGGATGGCTTTTCATGCTAGCCGATATACCGCAAGAGAAGTCTCATTGGTCACTCAAAGCGCTTCCTGACACACTGGCTTAGGTTGCCTTTTTGAATCTCTGCTTTTCGAGGTCATTTATCTTGCCCTATGTTGAGGTTTTGAAGGGTAGCTATTAGTTAAAGCTGGATCAGCAGTCCACTTGTTTTGTTATACCCACCAAAAAACATGTTTGTCGGTGGCATTGGTAGCAAAAGCTAAGCACTCGCGTAAACTTGCAATGGAAATAGCCCTGCGCGACGGCACAAAAGCCTGATCGTGTACTTACAAGGCCTGGCGACCGACAGATCTGCTTCTTTGTTTTGAAAGTGCACCCGGCAAGGCATCTTGCCATAAAAGGTATTACGACTGGTGACCGTTCAACAGATGTCAGCCATCAGCTCCCACTTGTCCATTGTTTAGGCAACAAGTGTCGTTTTTACACCATTTTTTTGTGATTTCCCGCTGTGAGTCAAAGAATAGGATTAATTTTTTCTAGAGTAACTCAAAATTCATTTGAAAACCTCAAACCGAAGACTGGGTAAGCATTTCGTGTGTGTCATACGGTTTATGTCTATTTTTTCTGTCTTTGATTTGGTTTTTTTAGATTTCAAATTGATTGACTCACAATCTATGGGAATCCTCAAAACCAAAACCAATTTGACTAATTTATGACCCATTTACTTGGCCCGAAAGTGCCATTAACTCGAACAATGCCATAAGAATGTTGCGATGTTATCGCCCTCCCGGAAGCGCAAGTTTGATTTAACTTTCCTCACTCCTCCTAGAGCTGCTTCCAAGTCAAGCCAGCTGCCGGCCGACCGAGGCCGACTGACCGCAACACTGACCACACTTGAGGGGTGTTGACAAGGGTTTATCTCCGAGTTATTTGATGACAGATGAAGTGGAGTGCGGGATACCCTAACTTTCGCGGCTGGGCTTGGACTTCGTTTCACCCGGAGGGGGCTCCTCGTTAGCGATAGCTAGTCAGATACCCCACTAGTTAAAACCGTTTGCACTTTGATCGGCTTCAGTCAGCGAAACTGTACTTGAAGCGGAATTCGTTTTCGTTCTGGTGAATTGGATCTCCTCCAGCCATGAAACCAGACATTTTTTGTCGTTCTTTTGCTACTATTTATTGCATCTTTCTCACAGTCTAGCATGCATGCTCATTGATATCACCTCTCACTAGTTCTCCACTTCGTCGCGACCGACGCTACATCATTATAGCTTCATCTAGTCGGCGTGTCGAAGCGGAAAGTTGCACCGCGATTCAATTGTCCTTTTTGTCTTGTTTTTATCCATGTGCAAGGTTGACGCACATGGGAAAGGCGTCAAGGACTAAACTGACCGACGTCTGTTTCACTAACGAAGTGTGAAGGCGGACTGTTTTGTGATGCTTACACCTTTATGACGACGACTCAGTTTATGTGATTTGAATACGTTAAAATTCCATAATGGCTTTATCGTATTGTCTTTTGACTTGTTTCGTTTTTATTTTTTGACCATTCATTATTCTCCGTCTTGAAATGCAAAACTTCTCAGTTTTCTTTCCGGTGTCATCAAGGCCTTACACCGATATCGACGCTTTTCTACATTGTTTTGTTTACTTTATGATGCCGCCCCAAGGCCTGAAGTGCCGTCGACGGCTCATATGCCTCACTGTTGCGTGACTATCAACACCACCCATTTTGATACGGTTTTAATATTTCGCTCTTTTATTTTAATTCACTTTAATGACGATCATTATACACTTATTTTGAAATAAAAACCATAACTTGTCACTCGTCAAGACTATGTGTCACCAATGCCCTCTCGGAACGCATAAAACTAACAACCGTACACATCAGAAAATATGGTTGTTTTCCCTTTTACCCGTCGGCATAGCTACATCTCAATCTATCGATGCCAATCAAGCCTGAAAAGTGATTTGTCACTGCTGCCAATTGCCAACAGTCATCATCTGTTCAAAGCCACATAATCCCCGCGTCTGCTTTTGCCTTTGGTTGAACAACTCGATGAGCCGTAGCCGCCCACATATGTCATTGCCCCTTGGCGGCTGCCCTTCCCACCCCCGCCTTGCAAGAAGACGGTCATCCCCAATCCAGCCGTCGTCTGCGCATCTCCCAAAGTCTCGAGATGCGCAGACAACCATTTTTTACCCAACATTCTTGTCCATTTCAGTCATTAATTAGCCCCCGCATGCCTATAGCCATTTTAGGCAATCTTTTTTTTAATCTTGTTGGGTTGGCCGTGCCACTGAAAGATGAGAAGAGTTGCTGCACTAGGTTCCGGTCTTGAAAAAAGCCTTTATCGTTTCCCACCGACATTGCCTTTTGATAGTTTTGCCGTCGGTATCCTCCAATCTCAACATCCCTCAAAAAGACGCTTAAATTATTTAAACGTTCCAAAGTAGCTAGCTTCCTGCTTTTGATGGGGTCTCTCTTTTTTGGCCACATTCCATTTGATTTGTCGGAAATACCATGAAGGGCCCTTTCAACTTTGCAACTCTTTGTTTCCGAGTGTCATGTCGCGATGTTTTCGGTCAAGTTGTTTGTGTACAACTTTCCGGATTTTCTAATGGTCGATGATTGCCTTTTTTCTCGTGGGGTCTTTTTTGAATAACTTTAATCGTGCATTTTTAGTGCGCATTGGTGACCATTACGTTTTTGTCCAGTCACAAGCTCACAACAATCCATTGCAATGCATGACGCTTTTCGCCACTATCGGTGCTGATTTCCAACCCCATTCTTCAATAAAGCCAAAAAACATTTCACTTACCCAAAATGACCTCCGTTATCCGATACCGAAGGCTTTTTCACGCTCGGATTAGCTGTGTTTTTCTCACGCTAATGCTACTCGTGTCATCGGCAGTTCTCGGGTCACTCGTACGGCGTGAAACTAAATCTATTTTACTCGGTAAGTCCAGATGTTAAGTTTACCATTGCTTTTTTGCTTTTTTCTTGTCTTATGATTTAAAGTGCGTCAAGCAATGCCTAAGTATACCAGCCGACTTGCAACCCTCGCAAATTGACAGCGGCACCCTTCTCGCTGCCGCGATCCCATCAATTACATAAGCGTTGACCTCAAAGAGTGCGCGCATCTCCCCGCAAAAAGCATCTGATGCAATCGTTAAATGAGGCGGACATTCGAGATCCGGCAGCATGCCTAGCTATCCTCGAAAAACAACACTTTCCATCAAGACCCATCGACGGATGTCACCATTAAAGCTAAACCAGGGAAAAGGGATCAAAGCAAGCTTATTTTGATTGGCCAAACCCAACCCACGTGCAACCCTGACTTCGGGATGTCACTCGCCGCGACCTTTTTCCATCAATTTGCCGCCATTGACCGCGGTTTTAGGGGTGTAATGGGACAACTTGTCACTCAAGACTTGTTCCAAGTCGCGGTAACAGACCTATGGGCTACAGTTTATTGAAATTAGAAACTTTGGGTCAGGGTATAGATAGATAGCATTGAAAAGTTGGAAGCAATAATTGCGGGATAACAGTCAAGTTTCAATGAGCAAAGGGATCATTTAGACGAACAACATGGTCAATTAAAGTAACCCTTCCGTTGTTGAGGGACTTGCTGTGTCGCGCACTCAATTTAGTCCCCAATGCACAGCTAGAGGATGCACAGATCGTACACCCTGTGATTATTCTATTACGCCACTGGGATGGGTTTAAGGGTACTCCGAACTGGTGGTTTTGCTTGAACAAATCTGAGGGACACATTTCTTTGGCAATTTTGAAGGGCTTTTTCCATTGAAAACTGTAATTTTAGATCAATCAGTGTGTCCATATGGATGGCAGCCCGCAGGTGATATATGTGTTAGATTATTCTTCCATCCAACATCGACGGAAGATGCAAAAACAGAATGCGCAATACAGGGCGCGGAACTTGTAAATATCATTCGCAACCAACAGGAAAACAAAGCCCTCATAAATGATCTCACCGACATCATCAACATTCCACTCGAAGCAGGCGTCGCTGAATTAACTTGGCTCGTCGGAGGTATCGATGTAGTCGTCGGCGATCCCCAACTTAGCTATAATCTGTGGATGTCGGCGAGGGCTGATGATGAACGCGAAAAGAGTCTCGCATTACAACGGAAAAACGACAAACACTTTGAATTGTACGGTTTAAACTTCAGTTTAGCTGGAATTCCCACCATTGATAACAAAACCATTACAGAGTCACAGTTTCTATTTCAAGTTCGTATCCGTTTATCTGTGCACTTTTGCCTTTAACCAGACGGGCTTTGCTCTACGAACAAGCCCTACTGCCGAAGAATGTTCCCGAGATTATTGAAGGCCCAAAGCAAGCTTATCACTATGCTAACAGACCGGAGGGATTCTTTGTGACGGTACCATGCAAAGTTTTGGGAAATCCGACGCCTAGCATTAAATGGTTCAAAAGTGGAGTCGAAGAGGCAAGAATTGATTTATGCATTTCGTTACGAAAACGGTTAAATTAAACCGGTTTGATTACAGATTGACGTTGAAAGTTCAAACTCGTCTTACATAATCTCCGGAGGCTCTTTGCTTATTCCAATCAGTCGCAAATATCAAGAAAGTGCTACATATCACTGCACGGGATCAAACCCGCTCGGTACAGTCCGCAGTACAAGTACAATTGTTCGATCAGCTTTCATCGAATCTTTTCGTCGGAATCGACTTGACGTATATCCCATCAACCCAAAGGGGGCTGGTACTCGTATTGAGTGTCAATCTCCACAACACTATCCAAGTGGGTTTCTGTTTTTAGTTGGAATTGAAAATGCCATGTTGGTCAACCATCCACTGTTTATTGCTTTCCGGACAAGGCTTTCTTTGTTTTATGTTCTGTTAGCCAATCTGTGGCACTCACTGCCCTTGTGAAGTGAAACTAACACGCCTTGCAATCCTATTTTACAGATTTCTTTGAAAAATGTTCTATTTCAAGCTTTCACTTTCAATTTGCCGTGCTTTTTTTGATCAGTTTGTTTGTGCATTTCAATATATCGAAAATCATCCAACACAAGCTCATCTCGATAACCGCGATAAGAGGATTTTAAGCCTGTCTTTGTCCTTCAATGATGGTGTCTCGGTATTAGTTTTGCTGAAATCGAGTAGCATGGGTCGTCGGCGTTTTCGAGGAGGTGCTTCAGTAGCCTGTGGTCACGCCTAGCCCCTCTTCGATCACTGCTTTTAATGCAGTCTGAATCAAAGCTCGTTTCGTATTCTCCCGTGCGATTAAGGCGCATTGCACCGACATCGACATGCTCGCGCGCCCTCAGGCAATCACGATCCAGTCAGCCCACGGTGTGCACGCTGAAGTCACCCCTGGGAGGGTTCTCGGTGTGGCCGAAACCCGTCGTTTCGATCCTTTGTGGTCTCACCGAACCTTTTCTGCATCCTATCTTTTGCTTGGCAGCTTAACGCTTTCGTCGGAGTCGATCGTGATCGTGAGAGAAATAAAAAAGAACAAGAAAGACACGCTCCATTGATTTCGTCCTATTGACATGGCCTGTTTGACTACGTTTCATCCGTGATCATTCGTTTTGCTGGCTTCAAGTTTAGTTTGTTACCAACAAAATGTCGACTACTGGTTTCCAGGCAGTAGTCACTAACAATGTCTTTTCATTGATGCGCCCGCAATTTTTTGCCTGCCTCTTCCTTGTGACATGCCAGTCTTAATTAGATAGGAAGCTGCTAGAAACCAAGATTTTATGCCAGCCACACTTATTCGATCACGAAAAACACTCACCCCGCCTCAGGCAATGTCTCTGATATCTGTATTTTAAAACACATGTCGGCCCCCTTTCAATGTGGTTAGTCGTGTGCCACCCATTTGTTCAGGACCAGATTTTTTCCCACCAACCAGCTCAAGCAGCTTAACCCCTGAGGGCGTAAGTCGGAATTAAGTCGGGTCTTTTCGGTGGCACAACGGAACTCAAAATTGGCACTACGAAATAACTGATGGTACCATGTTTGGGGCTGCTTTCCCACAGTCATCTGTCACACAGTGACTCCTTTCCGTTTCACGTGAAGTCTATTTTGGCACAAACGCAAACTTAAAGCCTTTCATTTCCATGAAAAGTGGCAAGAACGTCGCTAAAAGGGTGTCTCTCCAAGCTCAGACGCTTTTAAATTTGACGATGACAATCATAACGAAGTTGGCTGGCCGTGGCTCAGCTGCCGTGGGCGAGCGCATGTGTTTGTTTCTTGCAAAAAGAGCAATTTCACTAATTTGCAAGATTCCAATTGCTCTTTGAAGGTTATAAATCGCTTATCTTACACACCCCATAGCAGTGTTTGTGATGAGGGTTATCTGTACCGCCCTCAAATTGCTGCCGCATGACAGTTGTTCTTTAGAGACCAGCCAAATTGACATTATGTCGGTGACAGCCCGACAACTATCAGCAAAATATACTTCTGGGAACCTAGCCACTTCCTGCAGCATCTTATTTTGCTGCTGGAATAAGGTGTCGATCGACTTCCTGCTCAGTTTACAATGCGTCCTTTTTCGAAAATTTGAAAACAAACCACTTTTTTGTTAACTATCAAATTACGTCTTACCTATAAAAAAAGTTAATACAAATTATCGGTTTGTTTATCATGCGGCCGGCTGCTTTCAACTTCATTATTTACTTTTTTATACACTTGCCCTTTGTTTTTGTTTATTCAACAATCAAACATAAGGAAGTGTGCGCAATCGCAAATCGCTCCGGATTATTTGTTAAGCGCCTGCGGCTTACATTAGATCATGTTAATTGTATCGTTGAATCGAATCTCGAAAGCGAACAAATTCATCCCCTTTTTTGGGGGAGACCTTCACCCAGGTTTAATTAATTATCTGCGTAGACGAATGTCAAGTGACAAGCGTTCCTGCCAATTTGTCAGGTTTACCCAAAATTGGTTGACGCCTCCCGATTGACGACAGCCCTCGTAGGCGTTTGTGATCGGGGCCAATCGCTCATGAACGTCGACAGCATTACGTGGAAAAAAAGTTTATTGCTCCGATTTTGTTTTTTGTAACGCCTTGCAAAAAACGTATCGAACTGTTTTTTGTCTATCTCGCCCGCAAAATATCGGCAGGGAGCCGCTTTCTCGAGTGATGAACATCACGTCCATGCGAACAGGAACGCTTGACCCACATTTATTTCCATAAAAATGTAGGTATAGGTGACAAACAAGGGAGTCTGTCGAAAAGGGCGGTTCGACGCACTCCCGGAGGGAGGAGGAGGGCTTCTTTGGCCGGGTTTATAGTGCTTCTGAAGTGTTGTTCGTTGTCGTTGCTCGTTTTGCGTTTATCAATCGCATGCTGTCATCCTTCTAATATCATTTGCACTTGTCCATTCTCCTGTTTGTCGCCGAAACTGCCACAGGGTATGAAAAAGTTTTGTGGCATTGCCCGGCGTCTAATTGAATTTTTCCGACAGCCGGGCATCGGAAAACGATGAAGCCTTTCTAAAATTAGGTAACTTGTCCCCGGTTGCATCCCATTTTCGCGCCTTTTCGGCGACTACATGAAAGCCCCTGCCCCGATTTCGTCGCCACTGGGCCTTTGCTTAATCCCGGCCGTCGCTTGAGTGCTTCCGCTCCGTTAGAAATGCGATCCTGAAGAGGTCTGTGCCTCTTGAAGCGCCCCCTGGACCCATGCCATTGTCTTCCGCGCTGCGCCTTGGGAAGCGGTATGAGTACGATTCAAGGTGTCGTTTACATTGCATGCCATTTTGCAAAAAGTTGGAAGTCACTGGCGTCAGCGCGCCCACCCTTTTTGTCGAAGCTAGCTTGTTTCAGCCCGCTCCTCCCCCGTCTCCCGATTCAATTTGACGACTCATTGGTATGGAGCCGCTTTCATCCGGTGTATCTTGGAGGTCTTTTTTGTTGTGTTTGCAATGTCAGCCAGTTTCACTCGACTGGTCGTCGCACTGTTTTTTATCGGGGGTGGTATCGTGGGCTACCGGACGATTCATATGAGCTGAAAGGAACAGAGTCACCGTTTAGACAACGTCCTGTTCGGTTACAGAACAGGATCGTTTGAACGGGTCTTTATATAAGATGGGTGGTTTCTGAGCACTCCCACTCATAGCATTGCATTGCTTGATCTCCGCGATCTTGTCTGACGTGCGCGATTGTTGTTTCTGCATCTGAAGGTGTTGTTCCTCAAGGTTAAACCACTTTTTAGGACGCTTTGGCGGTACTTGAACTTGGCGTAGTTATTCTTACAATAGTCATCACAAATTAATGATGCCGTTGCACGGAGACTAAGATCACCTCCATCTGCACTGTAGAATCGCACTTGCACCACCACCACCTTCACACCATCAAATACCCTCACGCACCTACCACCCACGTCACCGATGCAAAATGCCGTTATTTCCAAACTAGACTTTTAAAAACTTTACTTAAAAACTATTTAAATGTTCCACTTTATTTCACATTTTTAACTTCACCACACGATGCCACGATGCACCACCACTGCAAAAGCCTTTACCGCTTTTGACATGCCCGGTTTAGTGATGATTGTTCCGTCCTAGCTTAGCTTAGTTCGAACATTTCGTTGCTATTTTTCTTTTTATACGTTCTGTTATGTGTTGATGCTGCTTTTTGTACTGTATTGTAAACACTTTTCACCAAAAAACACTGTATTGCACATCATGCACCACTATGAAGCACGGTTTCCCCTTTTATTACACTTTTTGATTTCATCTTTCATTTTACAGCTTTTTTGTTTAATTGCACTTTTTTTCACTTTCGTGAGCACTGTTTTACGTAGACACATTCACCACCTACACTTGCACTTCACAATAATGTTTAAGTTTGCACTTTGCACTAACTCACTCACCTTGCACGTGTGATTGCACTGATTTTGCACACGGAAATCAAATCGTTTTCCGATAGATAGATACATACATACCACGAGGGTTTAAAACGGCACTTTTTGCACTTCACTAGCACTACTAACCTGCACATGCACATGCACATCACTGCACTTCACTTTTTTGCACATCTTTACCACCACTTGCACTTGTTTTCCATTTTTTTGTTATGAGATTTATGTTCACATTCGAAAAACGCAACTTTTTTTGCCAAATAAAGCACTTTTTTCCAATGATTGCACTTGTTCACAGTCCACATTATCACCCTCACATATACGACACACTCTCACTAATTAAGCTTGTCCGGAGCAACAATATTCAGTTTTGCAGAGATGTTAGCTCCGGAGAAAAGACCCGGATCTTTAGGAGGGATCCGGATCCAAAAGA
>KB455239.1:41032-51185 GCA_000341325.1 Panagrellus redivivus | reverse complement strand
GATCAGCTCTACATCACCGACAACAAATCGGTCTATGAATGGGCATCAAAGAAGACCTTCATTTTACCTTATCTTCAAACTCGTCTATTGGGCATACAGATGGTCCTACGATGCATTTGGTCTTTCCCCGACATGGCACTCTGTCATGTATGTCGATGACATTGTCAAGGATAACAAGCTCATCCACGTGACTGATACTTTGGTCCTCCACATTGACACGATTTCATCATTCGAGAAGCTGATTCCCTTCATCTGTGGACCCTTCACTCGGCTGACGATCCATGGAGGTGACATCAAGCTGGACCAATTGAAGCGGCTGATGCGGGATACTGTCAGAAAGGTTGAAATCACTGCCCAGATAGAATTGAAACGTGATGAGTATGATGATGCCGTTCGACTGATCACACAACATGTCCGCGGTGTCGGATATGTGTAAGTTTAGCTTTGCCGTTTTATCCAAATTAACAATTCAACACCCACTTTTCAGCTTCAATCTCGAATCCACGCCCCAACTCATCACCAAAGTCAAACCCGCTGTTGAAAGCGATTTCCACGCCCAAGATCCCCGTCCAGACAACTGCAATGTAATGCATTGGAAAGCGACAACTTCAAGAAGAAACAGAAGCGTTCCCAATCGACCATGACCAATTTCGCTCCAATCAACAACCATCGAACATGTCCCGAAGCCGAAAAAGAAGTCCGCGATCAGCTCTACATCACCGACAACAAAATGGTCTATGAATGGGCGTCAAAGAAGACTTTCATCTTCCGTATCTTCAAACTATTCTATTGGCTATACAGATGGGCCTGCGATGGATTTAGCCTTGCTCCTACATCGCACTCTCTTTTGTCAGTTGATGAAGTCATTAAAATGGGCCGACCCATCTACGTCACGGAAACTCTGGTCCTGCATTGCCGTTCAATTGCATCTTTTCGAAGGCTTATTCCCCACATCTGGGGGCCCTACACCCGCATCGTGATTCACGGAGACAATATCAGCCGAATCCAGGCCACTCCTCATCACTAAAGTCGAATCTGCCGCTTTAAATGACCGATATGTCCGTCCCAAGGACAACCAGAGATACTTTTACAACGTCATCTTTTGCGAAATGTGCTGGATTGACGTGGTTATTTTTCAATGTAGATGTGTTTTTGTGGGATACTATTTGGTTTCATGTGATATGGTTTGATGAATAATAGATTTCTAGAAACATGAATAAACTATTCAAAGGTTTGAAAAGTACATGGCCAACGGTCCTTGTTGTGTTTTGACAAAATGTAACTCTGTTGTCGGAAATAAAGTAAAAGCAGTCATCGTAAACAAACTTTTATAAAAACAACATAACAATAAACAAATGGAACAGAAGTCGGTGGCGCCGAACCGTTTAAGTGGATTGTTTGATGGCTTCAGGACTTGGCTTGAAACGTTTGCGTCGAAGGTTGTTACTAAATACAATTGATGTATCTTCAAAATTCAAAAGCTTTACAAAAAAAAACTCACAAGTAGTCCTTAAAGGCACTGTTAACATCCTTTAAACACTTTTTAAAGAATTCGTGCTTGTTTGCAGCTCCTTGAGATTTGTAACGTTTTCCGCAAGCTGTGCTGATCGCATAAGCAGTTCGTTGCACCACGGATTTGTTGAATGAAGTCAGATGGCGTGGATTCAGCGACAACGAATACGCTTTCATCGACTCGTCATTCCCGAACTACAATATTAACAATACTTACGATTATCTGTTTTGCAAAAAACTCACATTTGAAATGACACCTTTGACAAGGGGGCGAATGACGTCTGAATAATCCTTGCCACTGAGTCCAAGGTTCTGGGCTACTTGCTCGAAGTCGACCGTCTTTGTCTCTGTCTGATCGCTATCGGGAATGTCTAAGTCGAACGTTTTCGTTCGAAATTTCCAATGAGTGAGCCGGTCGGCATTGAAAATGTAGGTCTAAAATGTTGATTTTGATGAATAACTTTAAAAAGTTAAATTTACCGTTTCTTCGTTTTCTTCGGACACGTCACTTTCACAGCTGACATCATTTGCAGCTTCTTCTATTCCCTTCAAAGTTTGCATTTCAGCCTTCGTGGCGGCGAGATCCGCTTTGGTCGCCGTGAGTTCCGCTTTCGTTTCAGCCAGCTCTGATTTGACATCAGCTAATTCTATCGACGCTGTTTCATAGTGATGAACAAGACTGTTGTGTCCGTTTTCCAGTGCAACGATGCGTTGAAGCAACGATTCTACAGTAATTGGATCAGACTGATAGTACAGAGCTGGCTGACGACCGATATTGGTACTACCCGAAGTATTTGGTCCCGGGGGAACATGAACAAACCCGTACGTGTCCATTTTCACTAAAATTCAATCAATGTTACTGATTTTTATAGAGAAAATCAAAAAATGCAATATGTATGAAAAGGATATTCAACCTTTATTCTCGCAATCATAATCAATTCCAAAAACAAAAATTTTATTGGCAGTTATACTATTTTATAATGATATTACATTTATTCTGATCGGGATTGTAATTTAGACACATGGACATTGGATTAGTAGGCCAACAATGACTAATAACGCTTTCAAACACATTTTGTAAAGTAGTTTTGGCGAATCTAATTGCAGAAATGAACTATTTTGAATCGAAACGGAACTGCTCGCCGAGTTCGAAATGATTCGTAACTCCGTTCTCTTCACTCCAGTGAATCAATAATAACACCTCTACTTTCTTTGCGTCGCAGGCAATGGGAAGTTGCAGCAAGACGACATGAAGTTGCAGGAAGCCGACATGAAGTTGCAGGAAGTTGCAAGCCGGTGGACTTGCGTCGAAAAGACACAGAGAGATTTCAACGGCAAAAACAGACTTGTTGAGCGTCGTTACATGATTGGCACCAATGATGAGACTTCGACTGCTGTTGATATGCGTATTTGGCCTAGCCTTAGGCATCGAATTTACTAAATTGGGAGGATTTTGTAATTATGTCGACAAAAATGTTCCCTATTTTCCAAAGTGTTCGCCGTTGGGCATCGTATGTATCGAAGGCACTTTTCACACTGCCGAATGCGCCAGCGGCTTCATTTTGAAGCTTTCTAAAGGTCGTGCAACCGATGTAACTTGTGTCCGTCGATCGGCCAGTGTTTGTTTTGGATTGCGTAAGTTTTTACTTATCAAATGTTGACATGTAATCACAGATTTTTGCAGTAGAAGATGCCGACTCTTTGGAAGGGATGCTTCGTTCCGCAGGACTCTTAAGCGGATACACAGGTCTTCAAGAGTTCTACGAACAGCTGAATTTGTACGCCCACATTGGTCTTGCCGTTGGTGCCGCTGTTTACGAAGTCGCCTTCGGAGTACGCTCAAATCACTTCTCCTTCGGCTTAGTCAGCTTCTTTCTCAGCCACATTTTGCTCAGTGGTTTCGCCTACACCGTCATGTATCTGAAGCAAGGGCGGATTCAAAACAAACACGTGCTCTACGGTGTCTATGTACCATTTGTTGTGAACACCGTATGCGTCATGGTCCATGCTGATGTCAACTATGTCCTTATCACAATTACATTGATTCTATCTTTTGCCATTCCGACTGCTTTTGATTCAGTGAGTTGTAACCAAGCTTAAGTTTACATACATAATTGAGTTTATTCAGCTCAGAACCATTTTCGCCTCAAAGAAAGCAAACGAATCACGTCTCAACCGACACAATCTTATCAAGCTCCTCGATTCGAAAACTTCCAATTCAGCCATTTTTGATAACATCCAGCAAAAAATTGATTTGTTTGGCCATCATCTGAATGTTGATACAGTAAGTAGCACTTTATCATTTGAGATATTAAGAATCATGATACTATGAGTTTGTACTCTCCAGGTCGAAATTGCACAAGAAGTTTTTACGGCCATGTACTCCAACATCAAGACCGTCGAGCTGGAAGAGTTGGCTCAATCCGCAGCAAAGTTGTCATCAAAGCATCCTCATTATGGGACCCTCGCAACACGAATCTCCGTTTTCCTGCTGTACGCTCAAACACAGGAGAGATTCAGTGAAGTTATGCAAAATTTGCATGACAATGTCAATGACCGTACAAATCGACATGAGCCCCTTATCAGCGATGCAACATTTGAAATTGTTATGAACAACGCTGACATTCTGAATCACGTCATCAAGCACGATCGGGACAATGATCTACCGTATTTCGGCTTCAAGACCCTCGAGCGATCCCACTTATTGAAGAAGAATGGCAAGATTGTTGAACGGCCTCAGCACATGTTTATGCGAGTTGCTATAGGCATTCATGGAGAAGATATTGAAGCTGTACTTGAGGTTTGTCGATTATGAATCCTTAAAATGCTTATTTACATTTTTTAGACCTATGACCTTATGTCTGCGCTCTGGTTTATGCACGCCACACCCACATTGCTGAATGCTGGCACTACTCGACCCCAGCTGGTTTCTTCCTTCTTGCTAACTTTGTCCCAAGGCTCGTCTGATGGCATCTTTAACGCTTTTCAACAATGCAATCAACTCTCGAAGTCCGCCGACGGTATGGGAGTTAACGTCCAGAAGATTCGCGCTGCCGGAATCCGCGGTCCTACTGATGGAGTTTCGCTGGTACCATTGCTTCATATCTTCAACAATGCTGCTCGATTCATTAAGCAAAGCATTATACGTCCAGGTACCATTGCCGTCTACCTTGAACCTTGGCATGCCGATGTTTTTGAAGTTCTCGACCTTAATCGGGATACCGGTTCCGACAAAGCGTGTGCCCGTGATCTGTCATACGCCCTGTGGATTCCCGATCTTTTCATGAAGCGCGTCCAAACGAATGGTAAGTGGTCGCTTATGTGCCCACACGAATGTCCAGGGCTTGAGGATTGCTGGGGTGAGAAGTTTGAAGCCCTCTACACCAAATACGAATCCGAAAAGCGTTATCGTCGTCAAGTGCGTGCTTGCGATCTGTGGAACCATATTGTCGGCGCTCAAATCGAAACTGGCACGCCATACATGGTCTACAAAGATGCCTGCAATCGTAAGAGCAACCAGCAGAATCTCGGAACTATCAAAGGCAGCAGTGTGTGCACAGGAATCGTTGAATACAGTGCCTCTGATGAAACCGCAGTCTCCAATCTGGCATCGATCGCGCTGAACCGCTTCGTCGACCCCAACCATGAATTCGATTTCAACAAGTTGAAAGCCGTCACGAAGACAGTCACCAAGAACTTGAACAAGATCATTGATATCAACTACTACCCCGTTCCGGAAGCTGAAAAGTCGAACAAGCGCCATCGACCCATCAGTATCGGTGTTCAGGGCCTGGCTGATACCTTCCAGCTAATGAGACTACCATATACTTCCAAGCGTGCCAGACAGGTGAACAAGCAGATTTTCGAGACGATTTACTACGGTGCCCTTGAAGCGTCTGCGGAATTGGCCGGTACCTACGGTGTTTATGAAACCTACGAAGGGTCCCCGGTGTCGAAGGGCATTCTGCAACATGATATGTGGAACGTGACCCCGACCAACTTGTGGGACTGGACCCCGCTTCGTAGTTTGATCCAGAACAACGGCGTTCGGAACTCCTTGCTTGTCGCTGTGATGCCGGACGCTTCCACCGCTGAGATCCTCGGAATCAATGAATCCATCGAACCCTATGCAGACAATGTGTTCACCCATCGCGTCCTTTCTGACACATTCCGAATCGTGAATCCGCATCTGCTGAAGGATCTTATCCAGTTGAATCTCTGGAACGAGGACACGGAAAGCCGCTTGGTCGCTGCAAATGGCTCTGTGCAGAACATCCGAGGCATTCCGTCTGAGATCAAGGAACGTTACAAGACCGCCTATGAAATTCGTCTGAAGGATTTAGTTGGTATGGCTGCCGATCGTGGAGCCTTTATTGATCAGTCGCAATCGCTCAATTTCAACTTATCTGATGATGCCTCGACGCGTTGCGCCTCGATGCACCTATGCGCATGGAAGAAAGTAAGCGACTTTTTTGGCTTGTTATAAATTGTTGAATGAATAATTCATTTTCCAGGGCCTTAAGACGGGTATGTACAAGCTTCGCCCCGTTTCAAGTAACATGCCGAATTGATGCGGATAGCGATAGAATCTCCTTTAGCGTTTAGTCTTCCTTTCTCGCCTTTAGGGCTGTCTTTCTTGCCATTAGGGCTACTTTTTTGCATCTTGTGTTGCCAGCTTTATCCGCCGAGGCCTTTGTGTGCCCGTCGGGTTTTTCTTTGTGTTTTTATTGCATCTTGATGGGTGTGGTCGATTATTTTCTCTTTTTACTGGGCCTAAGTCCCAATTGTTGTTGATTTGAAGGTGTAAGCCAAATTTTCCTTTTTTTTGTTGTTATCAAAGGCATAATCATTTACTGTTCAGTCGTATTGATTTGTTTTTTCGTGCAATAAACCTTTTTTGTGAATTCTATGAATTCTCCGTGATTACATGAAATTCTCTGCGTTGTGAAAGCCAACAGTATTTGGCAGAGCTGCTTGTTTTTCAAAAAGACAATTCAGAGGTTCTTCGAAGATTCCAACAAAAACTTTGGTCATTACGGTCAATGTCAATTAGTAAAAGCATTTTGAAGTGTATCCTTTTATCGGCAGTTATATTGCATTCCTTTGGATTCATGACAGCATGTAATGATCAAAATCGGAGTATTTTCAAGCATTTGCAAACACATGTAATGCGTTTTCATCAGACTTTTTCATCCTGTGCAACGGTAATTAGGCCATTTCAGCCTTTTTTTGGTATTTAATCTGATCGGAACTGTAAATCACAGCATTTAAGTTGCAATGGCGTCCAAGGGTGGATGTTGGGCCGGGCAACCCCGGGCCCGTCAGGCACGGCCCGGATAAAGAAATAGCTGGGACGGGCCGGGCTTAATATTTTAAGCAAGTTTTGCAAAAAAAAAATGATGCTAAAACATTCAAAATTGATGTTTTTAGCACCAAAATTCAGCCCAAAAAAAGGGCTGAATTTTGGTCCGGGCCGGGCCTCGGGGCGAGAAAATTGATCCGGGACGGAAAAATTAGGCCCGCCTCCCCCCTTGATGGCGTCAATAAAATGTTTCCTTCACCAGTATTCCGTTTACAAAAGCGATCGGCGTTGCGCCGACCGCGACCGGGTTACGATCGTCTTGTTTTTGGTTCTGCATACTCGTCTCTCATAAACCCAATGCGTTGGCGAGCTTTTCTTTTACACCACTGTATATAATTGTGTACAATAATAATTTTCAGTGTATAAAAATGAAGTTGAATGCAGCTCCGAAACTGTATCCTGCCAAAGTTTTTGATCAAGTATTCATCACAAACAGCGATGATGTCCGTCGTTGGGCTTCCAAAGACACTTTTTTCTTTCGTGTATTCAAGTTTCTTTACCAATATGGTATTTTGAGAGTTATTTTTGATGGATATGGTGGCGTCAACCCTATGTGGCAGGCCGTGCTACTTGTCGACGACGTTATCGACAAAAAACGAGAAATCTGCATTGAGGACACTCTTGTTCTGCATTGTGACTCACCTGACGCCTATGACAAGATAATTCCATATATTTACGGGCCGTATACTCGCCTTGTTTTGCACGGATGCATCACTGTGGATCAAGTAAAACAATTGGTTAATAAGAATGTGCAGAATGTTCGTATCAGTGCAAAAATAGAGATGACGGAAAGAGATTATGACGGCTTTGCTAAATTCATGGTTACACAACCTTATGGTTTAAATCCTTGGTAAGAATAGTTTCTAAATGTTATAATTAGAACTTGTTTTTTTTAGTTTCACGATTTGCCGGAATGAAGATCTAGCTCTTGAATTTGTTAAAAAACTGGAAAAATGTTCCGGCAAAAATCGTTCTATTCCACGCATTGAAGTCGATGAAAAAACAATCTGTTTGACAACAAGTAATATCACGCCAATTGTTTACAGCATATATTTTTCTTTTTTGATTGTTGTCATTTCATCGGTTTCCACGAACGAGTCAATTTTTGCAAAATTGTTTCTCATTTTGTTTTTAGTTCCAATGCTTGTCTTTCTGTTTATCATGATGTTTTTCCAGAATTATGTTCCTCAAACGGACACGATTGATCCATTTTTGGTGCCAACTAATGATTTAAATAGCCTTGTCTATGCAAGTATTCGTTTTGTGTGGGCACAAATGGACATTACATTGTTAAAGATGTGCGACTATGTTAGCGAGATACAAAAATAAAATGGTCTTTTTTTATTGTGCAACAACTATTTATTGACATTGCTAATAATTCAATTCTCGTTGCACTGTTACATAAATGGAAACAAATTAATCAAGTACAATGGTCGCAAGCAATCGTGTCTCAATTACGCAGTTCATGCGAATTAAGATGGGGACCGGCAGGTAACGAACATTTGTGTCGTTCACGGGCACGAGCTCAAGTTGAACTAACTCTCACGGCTGATTACTTTGACGTTTGTTTTTCAAGTTCTGCAGCCCGGTCCCGAAGTCCGCGATCAGCTGTACATCACTGATCATGAAACCGTCCACGAATGGGCATCAAAAAAGGTGTTTGTCTTCAGTATCTTCAGCGAATAAGCTTTCCGGCAAATAAGCACATGTAATTTTACCAATTCATTCCAAACACGAGTCCAACCCATAGCGTTCATCGTCAAACCAGGCACCATCAATATCTTCAGATTGATTTATCGGATGTTGGTTCTTTGATGGAACTTCTTTTCACCTTACATGGCACTCTGTTTTGTCAGTTGATGAAGTCATCAAAATGGGCCGACCCATATACGTCACGGAACTCTGATTCTACGTTGCCGTTCAGTTGCATTTTTTCAAAGGATGATTTCCTACATCTGTTGATTTTACACCCGGCTTATGATTCACGGCGGTAGTATAACCCTGGCCCAAGTGAAACAGCTAAAGCAGAACACCGTCGAAAAAGTTGGACTCACTGCCGAAATTCTTGGCAAGCTGAAATCGTTGATTCAGACTTCTGTAATCAAAGCTTGCATTGACAAATGGATCAATATTGGTATTAGCGTCATGTCCTCTGTACTGACCATTCGCCCGAATATGGACGATTCGTCGAATTGCCCATTTACACACACGAGGGGGAAATGAAAACCCCGAACATGCTCTCAGAGGTTCGTTTCTTTCTCTGCAAACATATTTGCATCACAACACCCCCGATACCATTCCTATTCACGAAGATGCAAAGACAACTCTATTTAGTAGTAAAGCAGAAAAGCGAATCTCTACTGACCATTTATTTACTTCGCTTTCGGTGCAAAATACAAAGTCACTTTTTCTGTTTTTTAATAATTGAAGCGGTCATGCCGTAACCTTTCGAAAAGCTACAGTATGGCCTCCGTCGACGCCTCCGGGAACTTGTAACTCCCGCTGAAGCATACGCGTTTCAAACTGCTGCACCTAGCTATTCGGGACTTCAGCCTATTCAGCAAATCCGACAAGTGGAGAATGCGCGGTTTATAACAGATGAAAACGGAAAAATTCAACAATTTGTTTTTGATGAGATCTTGCAGCCGATAAACATGGATATGTCATTGCTGTACCATGTTTCGTATGGCTTAGCACTTGCTGACATTTCGCTAAACTACAAGTTTAGCATGTTTACCGATGATTTTCTATTAGCCCCAACTGAATTAACGTTTTACGACTGCATTTTGAATACGGGTTTTATCAAAACTTTTTTAAGCTCTTTACATAGTCCGATTAAAGTATTGGATCTGGATCATTTAACAACATCAAAAAACGCTGTCAAAGCTATCTGCAACTCCCCAGCATTCAAAACTTTGGAATCTTTTTTCATAAATGAGCCAGCGTTTCCGTCAGTAACTTTTTGGTTTGAAGCATTGGTTGAAGCGAACTGTACTTCGCTGAAAGAGATGTTCTTTCACGATGTTTCATTGTCCGCATTGCAAATTGACAAGGATTTATTTTTCAATTTTTTCAAGGTAGGACTTTGGAAGTTTGTTGTGGCAGCTTGAGCCTGAAAAATCGAGTTTCAGGCTCAAGCTGAGGGTTTTTGGATGTGGTTTAGCATGTGTAAAAAAGCTGATTTGGACAGAACAGTTGAACTTCGGGATGAACTGTTTGATGAACATTTTGAACTCACCGATCGGAAAATTATAAAGCAGTCGAACAAAAAATTTGTTG
>KB455239.1:23983-34751 GCA_000341325.1 Panagrellus redivivus | reverse complement strand
TATTGCATTTTTTGGTGTTTACAACTTCCAGCAAGATCTAAGAACTTATGATTTCAAAGCCTGTGAGATCGCTTCACGTTATTTTGACGTCCACAGACGTATACCCTTTGTAGTTGCCCCCACTGTATAATTTTAATGAGTTCAAAATTAATTAGTACAATGACGTTTTGATGCTTTTAGAGTTCACTATTTTTGGCAAGTATATTTGGCACGATCGCTTAAAGGTTTTAAATCTTGAATCCCTCTCAGCCCGAAGGAAACGATTTGATCTAAAGTACTTTCACCAAGCATTAGTTGGTTTGACCCCTCGTAACTTCGAAATCAACGTTCGAAAATCAATCACCCGTGGCAGCAGCATGAAGGTCTTTGTTCCCGGTTATAAGTCAAAATACAAAAGATCTTTCTTCTCGTATCGTGCGGCTAGATTCTTCACTAAACTGCCTCGTTCTGTTCAGTCTATCTCCAAACACAAAGCATTTGTAGCATCTCTACTGGTCTAATTCGTTTTACTTTGTAACTTCGTCTTTTATCCAGTTGTATTGTACTAACCCCGTTTATCATTATGATTTTTCGCACTTGTTTTTTCACATTTTGTTGTATACTTCGTCATCCCCCTCTCGAAGTAAAATTGTTTCATCAAATCTGTCTCTCACCCCTCTTTTCACTTACCACTAACTGTTCTCATACTGTTGTATATTGTGTTATGTGTATGTATATCAGCGTCATACGGTGGCGTAAATAAATCAATCAATCAATTGGTGCACTTTCACTACTTTTGTCATTTGCCTTATCAGTCCACTATGCTCGCCAAATCAGCAAGTTTGTATATTACAGTGTTTCTTTGACAAATCGGTTCAAAAAAGTGTATATTACTTTCCACAGATCGCTGAGAATTCAGGTCAGTTTTGAAAGCTCCTTCACGCATAAATCGCCTTTCTAATTTTAGGCCTTGATTTTCTACGCCTCAGCGGTTACTCCGTTAATTATGTTATGTACAACTGTGCTACTTCAAGTCCAAGATTTACATTACTTATTTGGAATTGGTGCAGGGATAATAGCCTGGATCCCTGTCATCAATCCGGCCGTGTTTCTGTATTTGACGCGACCTTATCGACGATTTCTTTTGTCGAAAATAAGACGTGGAAGTAATAGTGTTGGAATTGGGTTTAGCTTGTCGGAAAACGTATTGAAATAAACTTTTTCTAGAAGTTTGTTACGCGTTTGTGGTTTTTCAACTCGAAATGTCGTAGTTTATTAAAAATTAATCATATCTGGAAACGTTCAGATTTTACAACTCGACGAATGTAGTCAATGCAGTGAGAATTCAAAAATAAAGTCATGATAAGTCGTGTTCATTGGTTGTGCATAGCTCAGTTTGTCAATGTCTTGTTGAATTCTTCCATGGAATGGGGCCCGAAGCCGCCGGGGAGCAGTTCGCCAATGGTCGTTTCGACAGTTTCGTCGGTTTTGGTCGATGCCAGAATCACCTGAAATACTTGATGTCAGCTGTTATTCAAAATAGAAAGTCGACTAACGTGAAAGTTGCCAAACTCAAACAGGAACTGCCGACAAAGACCACAAGGCGACGCCGGCTTCGGTGAATGCGTCACAACGACGACGGCTTTGAAGGATCGGTGACCCTCGGCGACGGCTCGACAGACAGCACTGCGTTCGGCACAGATGGTTCCACCATAGGAGGCATTTTCGACGTTTCCACCGGTCACAATTTTATCGTCAGAAGTGAGGAGGGCAGCGCCGACTTCGTATTTGCTGTAGGGACAATAAGCGAGCTTCATGGCCCCAGTCGCCTTTGCGATGAGCTCTTTTTTGATTTCGGGGGAGAGCGGGGACATTCTGTGATTCTGGAAATGGGAAACTAGGAAAAGGGAAATGGAAGAAGGCTAACAAACATAAAAAACGTTAATAATGGAACGTCGCGACGAGGGAATGAACAGGAAAAGTGAGTTATTCAACAATGTTGCACAACAACAAACAAAAAACAGAAACACGAAACAGAAAAAGGAGAAAAAAGAAAGACACAACAAAACTTTCGTAAAACATTGCATTTTGGAAGAAAAGCAACACCGCGCAGGCCACAAAATGAGGCTTTTAGGCCCCCAATTATGCGATTTTTTAAAAATGCGAAATGCCAATAAATTAGCATGAAGATCCAACCATAAAGAATCAACTTGACCCCACCCAGCGCAAACCTAGATGCAAAAGTTAAATCAATTGCATTTTGCGAACGAAAGGTGGCCAGAGTGTTAGATCAATCAAACAAGCAACAGACGAAAACCACGCCGCAGCTTCCTCGTGGCAAACAAGACGCGCCTAGCAACGTCATTGAGCACTAAACGAACAAAGACTATCGTTCTTGCAAGTAGAACGGCTTAATTTCAAATGATGATTGACGTCAAGGAAAGGTCAATTTATAAAAAACGGTCGTAAAAATAGAATTTTACAATGCGACTCGGATCGACTTGCGAGATGTTTTTAAAAGATTACTGACAATATTCTTGTTTTTAGGGGTCAGATGGGGCGTTCCGATTATGCATTAATTGGCGGCGGTTGTGACTAATCACCGACGTCGGCGGGATCTTTTAGATCAAGCGTTTCAATCAGTCAAAACTGTCACAAAAATATAACTAAGTAGAAATCGTATTTTTAATTTTCTTTATTGAACATCGTTTATTGACATTTTAGATAACTTGAGTGGTAAATATATGGTTAACATTTTGACGATTACATTCGTAAACGTAGTGGACTTTCCACGAATGAGTCAGTGTTTGTTGCAGCCATCACAGCACTTGCAAGGAGCAGGGCACTTGCATTCATTCTTGCAGGCTTCCGCGCATTGACATTTGTCGCCGGCTAAATAAAGCAGTTTCGGTATATAAACCAAGATTAAAGAAACTTACTCAATGAGCAATCACAGACGGACGGAGATGGCATGTTGGCACTCTTGTTGAACAGAGAAAAAGTTAAATCCAAAAGAACAGTGTTGGTTGGCTGGTAAGATCATCATTGACCCCTTATATACATCTTACTTATAGTCTCTGCTTTGTGTTCATACGTTAAAAAGCCTATTTGTAGTTCGTAGCTGTTGAAGTTTTTACTTTTTATCGACGATTTTAGTGGTCGTAAAATCTGCTACAAACTACAGCACACAAACTACTTTTACCACTGAATAAACCATGCAGAATCAACTTTGAGGAGTTGGTGTCACTTTTTGGTCGAGCAATATCCACGAAAGTCGCGTATAAATCATAATGTGTGATTAGCTGATGCGCATTTTCTCGAACTGTCGATGAAATTTGAGGGTCTCTGCGCAATGACCAGGGTAGTGTCAGCAAGAGAAAAGGGTTATTGTCTTCAATGTTGCCAACAGCAGTGTGTCGAAGTCCACCAAAACGGATTCCATGGTCGCCAAGGACGAAAACGAAAGAGTTGTTTAGCTGGAATCAATCGTTAAAACACGGCTCAATCCGGCAATCGCTTACTTTTTCCTCATTCTTTCTGAAAAACTCGTAAAAACTACCATCAGCATGATACAAATTGTTGTTGTTACTGTGCGCTAGATTGACATTCCAAGTTATTGTGAATTTCGGTTTATCCGGATAGGCCGTGATAAAGTCGTCCAAGTAGTTCATCAACGATTCAAAGGACTCTTTACAGCTTGCGCTGTGTACGTTGTGGCCTATTTGTCCGTTGGCGTATTTTCTGCCTTCGATTTTGAGTTGAAACGGCCTAAAATTCGATAATTTACAGATTAAACTTTCCAATTACAGCAAAACTGACTTCATCATGTGATCGGTACCCATTCTCACAAAACCCTTGCAGCTCGGCCAATTCATCGGCCCAAGAGCCCAATCATCATTCATCATAGTTGTGTACCCTGCGGCTTTGAAGCGCTTGCCGATCCATTGGTCATCGTCCAATGGCCGTCGACAGTCGGAATTGTTTTGGAAATCGGAAGTGTATCCGACTGATATAGGTGATTTTTCAATGTTTCGGTTTGATTTTCCTAAAATTGGACTTTTAATTAGGTTTTCTAAGTCTTCTTTATAAATTAGAACTTACCCAAAAACATGGCCAATGCATTTGGCCGACTATTCAGTGCCACCTTATTCAAATGTGGAAACTGAATAGCTTCATAGTTTGCCATTAGCTCGTGATACGTTCTTGGAAGGGTTCGGACAAACGAGCTGTGGGATACGGCATCAATAATAATGACATAAACGTCTGGTAATTTAATTTTTTCTTCATTTTCTTCAGGTTCAATTCTGAAAATTAGTAAATCACAATAAAAAAAAAGTTTATCAGACTAACTTTGTGTCATTTCGGTAGACCTGTGCGTGCATAAACTCATAAAATGGTACATATCCTTTGGTCGTATTATGATTATCAAAGCATTTCGTTTCAATAATATCACAATCAGGCACCATTGGTTTTGTGATGTTAGCCCAATTGCCGTACTTCAAATCGTAATCATTGACCGGATACAGACATCGATAGGCACATGTAGAGTTTTTATCCGTGTTTGACGTGGTCAAGGTGCCATTTTCCAATTTTGTAAGCTGCTTGATGGTTGGTTTGCATGGCGCTGGTTTGTTGTCCGGTCTTAGAAACCGCGTTATTGTCGGGTCCCAGGGATTCAGATGAGGAAGTTCACAATGGTCGAAAAACACGCCTTTATAGTCTGGTTTTTCGTCCGGAATGATTTCATCGTATTCCAGAGGGGGTGGAAAGTCTGGAATTCTTTCATAATCGAACATACTGGTGTCTGAGTTATGAATTACCCGATAATTTACCCCCAAAGGTATAGTCAAAAACAAAAGGATTAAGGCTAGCATTGTCAAGGTACATTACCAGTAAGCTGACAGCAATCAATGAGATAATAACAGACTTAATTACTGTATAATTTGACATTTTGTACAAACCGAAATGACAATGAGCGCGATAACGGCATTAAATAGGATACATGACCCCGTATTTATATCAAATGCACTCGTTTTTCTGTCAAAGAAGCTGGTTAAACAGACTTCTGGTGAAAATGAATGCCGGCAGATGATCAAACACTATTAAAAGAATAAAACAATTGCAAAAGAGCAGTTTTGACATTTCATTGTGTTCCTGGTCCAATGAGGTTTAAACCTGGTTCTAACAATGCACGTAACATGGCATGTATCCATGGAAGCGACTTTTGGCAAGCAGCCATTTTAATTTCGATTCAAAAAACCCCAAAAGTCGCAATTTTTTGTGGCTAGCAGAACCCAAAATGGCCAAAAGTCAACCAAAAATCGTTCTGATAGCTTTTTCAATACTGTTTTTGATTGGTGTTTGTTTAGCCCGTTTGCCCTTTGACCGTGTAAAGCGATCAAATCGACCATTCTGTTTAACATGGAAACATTCAAAAACGACAGAGAAAACCATCCCGATTTACTCCAACAGAGCTTATTTGATCAATCAAGCAAACTGGGGGTAAATTTTGAACTTCGTTTCCGTAAACGTTGCCGCAGGGTATATTGAAGTGTCAAATTTGACGCTAGATGAACCAAGCATCGGTCGCGGCGTTCATAACCAAATTCCAATTTATTAAATCACAACTTCGGTAAAGTAATTGTATGCAAAACTTGGTAAAACTCGTCCTTGTTTTTGTCCATGTGCATCTTACATAGCATTATTTCGTCTATTATTTCCGTTCCGAAAATATGATCGGCGTTTCGGTGCTGGAACAAATCTTTGGCCATCTTCATGTCACGCGGAATCTGTAGCTTTGCCAGTGTTAGATGGGGATGGAAAGCCCGATTTCCGTCCAACAATGCGAGGGAATTGTCGGAAAAGCTTTTGGAAATGCATTCTAAAAACACAAAGATGCGTTTAGTTGATTGAAAGTGCCAGTAATTAAACATACGATAGAGCAGTTGAAGGCCGGGATCAGAATCGGGATGAACACTTCCAAAGAGGACCCGTTTTTGAAAGTTGCTGATGCCATGGAACGTTGCTTCGAGTGGCTTTGTATGGGTGGCAGTGAAGGCAGTTATGGCATCTGTCAGGGCTTGGCGGGCGCTAAATGTTCAAAATGCATAATAGAAAAGTAAAGAAAACAACAAACGTTTTCAGTTCATCGTCGTTTTCGAACCGTCCGACACCCAAAGTGACATGAAGCGCTCGTGATGGCACCAGTTTCGACTCAAACTCAACATTAGTTTCAAGTAATGCCGCATAAAGGCTGTCAACGGCAGTAACTATGTCCTGATTGCGCACCCGAAAAGTGAGGAAAAAGTTTGGCCAGACTTTCTTTGGCCTCTTCGCGACCGTTGCATCTACCGTAACCGATTTGATCGCTGTTTTTGCTGCACGCGCTATCGGTGTCGACATGCCCGACCTAAAAGGTATCCATTATCACACAATGTTGCGTTCGAAAAAGATATTTATTGACAGTAATACTGATGTGGTTAAACACACAACCAAATTGTTATATTTTAAATTTATTCAAAAAACAATAACAAACAAAAGCGCTTACGACCAAACATCTTCGATATAACGCTCAGAATCCTTGAGTTGTTTGAGCAGAGCCATAGCTTCAGGAGCTGTTTTTCCCAGATGGGTTTGAAGAAGCTCGGAAAAGCATGCAAATAGGTCCTTTGACAAGCCTTTTCCATCGCCACAAGCAAAAATCAGCGGGGCGGGGGTGACATCGGCAGTGATAAAGTCAACGATTTCCTTTCCTCGAAGTCGGAGGGCATCTTGGACGTACTTTTGATGGGGCGAATCCGGGACTCGGCTTTCACAGAGGACGAGATCGGAGATGACGCCTTCGCGGGATAGAGATTCGAGTTCGTCTCTGAAAATGGCGGAGTTAATTTGGCATGTAAAAGATTGGTAAATCTTACTTCAAAATGAACTCCTCAGACAGATTCCGCGATCCGTAGAAAAGGTATCGCTTCACCTGAGGCAATGGACCTTCGCCAGAAGTTTCGTGCTGGATTTTGTGGGCCAGCAACTTCTGGAAGAATGAAGCAAATGGTGCAACACCGGTACCAGGACCGATGAGGAGAAGTGGGATGTCCCAAATCGGCTGTCCAGCTCGGGCAAGCGGCGGAAGACGGAACTTTGATGGCTCCTTCAGAATGACCTGGACGGTGTCACCGACTTGAAGGCTCTTCAGATACTCTGTACAGACGCCGAAGTGTTCGTATTGTTTACCGGTGGTGGCGGGGAACTTCAGACAGGAATAGACAAATCGGATACGACGGCCATGGCGAGATTGGTGGTTCGAAACGGAGTAGGGGCGGGGGATCAAGCGGGGGAGGAGTTCTGTAACAACATTACACGTTTAAGTAAAAAACGTTGAAATAACTTACCCAGAAGTCGATCAACAGGAGGCTTAACCGACGGAAAAGCGATCAAAAAGTCGACCAAACTCAACCCAGCTTGTCGGACGTGTGCCGTGAATTCAGCGACACCCTGGGCAGAGCATAGTTCCAAAAGTCGTCGCTTTTCGGCATCATTGGCATGTTCGGCGAAGACCCTCAACAATGGCCGACTCGGCGATCGACGGATATCGACACAATGGGTCAAAACATAGCGCAATGAAGCGGGATTCGGGAAATAGGCGGGCAGTTTTGGGTCCCGTTTCTCCGATTTGGGATCAACACCGAGCTTGAGGGTATTGTCAGCCAATGCCAGCAATCCCAAACGGTCGAGAATGAAGTCGACTTCCTTGGTTGGATTCGGGAAGACGAAATAGACGGAATCGCCGGCGTCGCAGTCCTTCAGAAAGCTATCAACATCGGGAGAATCGCCTTGGATGGCAATTTCGATGAGGCGTTTGCCTTTGCCTTCCTCGGGGGAGATATCGGCCGAGATTTCGGACACAGTCACAACACGAGCTTCGACTGGAGGGGTATGTTGGCCAGGGAAGTGGTCGGAATTCTGCCAGGGAGTGGAAGTTGAGTCGAACTTTTCATGGGACACTGCTGAAGCGATGAAGGATTGAGGAGCGACGGGGATGCGAAGGTTGTGGTCCGCGGTGATGGTTGGCGAGCCTGGAAATGATAAAATTGATTTTGTAATTGAAAAAGATATATAAAAACCCTACCTCGAATGAGGGAAACGCCTTCCTCAGGGAACGGGATTGGTTCGATCCCGAGATGGGGAATCACATTTGATGGAGCTTCGCCATCGCCAGATTCGTCTTGATTGCTCATTGTGATGGATGACAGCTGTGATTCAAGCCCTGGAAGAACGTCTTTGACAATTTCAAGGTCAGCTGAATCGGCTAAAGTCGCAGTCGCTATTTGCTTTTCGTCTTTCGAACATTCGAAACGCTTTGCCAAGTACTCGTAAAGCTGGTCGCACCATGGCTCGACGACCAATTCCAGCCTGAAAATGCCAGTTTTATATATAAATCTTTGCAACAACCAATCAAAAAACCAACCCAACTTGGTCATCAGCCTCCCCCCTCGGCAAGACTCGAACCCCGCCAAGACCAGCCAATGTTTTGTCCAGTTTCTTCGGGACTCCCTGATATGTTGAATAGTTTGAATCGCCCAAACCTGAAACAACAATTCGTTCGATTATCAAACAGTTTTCAACCCACCAAGTAAAGCATATTCCAACCCGCTCAAGAAGTCACTCGCCAAGGTCTTCCTACAGATCTTCCGGAAGAATCGATGCGCATTCTCCGGCGGGTCGCCATCGCCGGTGCTGCTGACCACGATGACGGCGAAGGTTTCTTTCTCGATGAAAAACTGAAAATTATATATAAAAATCATCTCTAACTGAACTCAGTTTCCACAAACCTCTTTATCAACCTCGTCCATCCGACACAGCCGTGGATCCAGCTTCATGTCGATACATTTTGCGTAGATTTGATCCGCGATGGATTCGGCTTGGCCAGTTTGAGATCCGAACAGGATCAAAAAGTCTTTTGATAGCGTCATTTCGGCTGAAAGAATCTGACGTAGAATGCGTACTGAAATCCTTGAAAACGAGACTTTTGCAAATGCAGTGGATTAGCGAGTGTTATTCAAGTTCTGAACCGCCTTATGGCGTCATGCTGATGTACGTTTGATAGGGGATGTTCCATCTTGGGAAGGGGAATTGCTCGTTGAAGTGGAAAAAAGTCTGCTCACGTCTGGTGGTTGCATTTATGAATCTTTTTATCATCAGTTTTTGTTATGTGTAAACCGATTATAATTTGATGTAAGATAACGGCATCATTAATTGTGGAAAACAGTTTATCGGCTGAACAACTGTTAACGATGGAAGGTGTGAAAGAACCAACTTCAAAATCGATCATGTTTTTGCTGCGCATATAATGGTCGTGTAGAGTGTGCACTTTTGCTGCAAAAATATGTGCGTCCGGAGTTTTCGCTCTTCATTAGGAACTCTTGCAGTAATGCTAATTTTGAATCTTTCACTATTTTCCTGATTAACACACTTCCATGTACCTTTCTTGTTAGCTGGAACTTTGACTTTTACTAAACTTCTTTTAGCTACATATAAATTCATTACCATCGACAATCCAAACAATATACAGTTTACAAAACGAATTTACAATTATATAGAATGCCGACAAAATAGAAGCCATTTGTAGCCAGATACCTTCAAACTTGGTTGAAATGCGGTACAAAAACTGTAAACGCAGAAATATACCGCACGTTTTCAAACTTGTTTTGGTGTTTTTTATTTACATTAAAGGCCGTTTGAACCATTTAAACTTTCTATCCATCAAATAGTACGAGGTCTGCAACCGGACAGTTTAGAGAATGCAAAAAAAACAAAAATAACTTAAGATTAAATGGTGTTGAACTGTATTTAAACACAAACATGTCGAGGCGGGGTTGAAGAAGAATCACGGAGCATCCTTAAAACGACAAATACAGGTGACAAATTTCATATACAAAAACAACAATGTTGATTTTGGTGCTCGTGTTTGTTGCTGCCGTAACAGTGCTTGTGACATACTATATGTAAGTTTAAATTCAGCTTCTCTATTCATACTTACATAAATTTGATATTGTTTAGAAATGCAAAGAAAAACATAACCTACTGGAAAAACCGTGGAATCGACGGTCCGCCAATAAAACGCCAGTTTTTCAACCATTTGGATTACTTGGTGTGCTATGAAAAACCAAGTTGCTATACAATCCAAGAATGGACAAGCAAATACGGTACAGTCTGCGGTATCTACCAAGGAATGCGACGCGTGCTTATTATCTCTGATCCCGACATGGTTCATGAAGTGTTTGTCAAAAAGTTTGAGTATTTCCATGGACGAATGAATACAGTCGCGCTTGGAGATGTTGACAAAAATCCTCGAATCCACGTATTCAATGCACGTGGTGCCCGATGGAAGCGTCTTCGAACAATCACCAACCCCAGTTTCTCGGTCTCCAGCCTTCGCCGGATTTACCCTATCGTCGAAGATGCCTGCAATGTGACTACCAGCTTCTTGGACAAAGCATACGCCAAAAATGAAGCCTTCAATATCCATCCATACTTCCATGAACTCACCATGGATGTCATCAGTCGTGTTGCTATGGGTCAGAAAGGAACGCTCCAATTCCAGAATCCTGAAGTTGATCTTGTGAAAAACGTCTTGCTTGGATTTGGAAGCAACAAACTAGAACATTGTTTATACTTAGCACCTTCATTATCAGATTACACGCGGTACATTTTCTTGGCCTATATTGCTGTGATGCAGTCGCCGCTTCGACGCATGTTGAACATATTAACAAAAGTCGTCCGAGAGCGCATT
>KB455238.1:0-10807 GCA_000341325.1 Panagrellus redivivus | reverse complement strand
AAACAACGAAAAAATGAAATTTCGTAGACGAAATTGTGCCATTGTTTAGCGGAATTTAGGTCGATGTGGAATCGTTTTATTTGAACTTTCTGGAAGCAAAATTGAACAAAACATATGAAAATTTGTTTTAATTCCAAGTTTTGAAATAAAAATTATAAATGAAATACAAAAAATTTTGTTGAAAACCTTACACCAAAAAAGAGCAGTTTAATTAAGCATGTTCACGCAT
This sequence comes from Panagrellus redivivus, assembly GCA_000341325.1. NCBI lineage: Eukaryota > Metazoa > Nematoda > Chromadorea > Rhabditida > Panagrolaimidae > Panagrellus > Panagrellus redivivus. The sequence goes on along the minus strand of KB455238.1, from coordinate 10,578 downwards.
CATATCCGGATGTGGTGGCCGAAGGACAGCAGTCCGATTCATGGCGAGGGCTACATTGTCAAGGTCGCGTTCATGCTTCATGTGGTAGACGGATTTGAGGCCCAGAAGGCAGCCGGCGAGGAGGAACATGCCGATCGTCGCGAGTAGGATCACAATTATCATTTTGGTGGTTTTTAGCGGCAAGTGATTAATGTCTTTTGTAAACAAAACTGAGTGAATAACCCAAGTGACAGTTTAACAGCAAGACAATATCCGTATTTTCACAAGAACTTCACAGTACTAGGCAGTTTTGATGAATGAAAACACAATAAACATCAAAGGGAAAAGTCCAGAAGAATAACTTTCATCTCTGAGGTGTGCCATTTACACATAGAGAAAAAAAGCACAGTTTAAGCGTGGACACGGGTGTGGTGTCAATAAGCGATGTCATACGTCAAAGGTTTACGATCGGCTGGAGGAGTCATCAAAACTGTAAACACTTTTTTGTGGTTGTTGAACAGAGATTAAGGATGTTTTAGTTAAACCACAGTTTTTTTAAGATCTGATCACAACTTGCTTTTACGTTACCAGTTTATGCATAAAAGTAAATATTTGATGTTCCAATGTAAATTTCTAAACGACTACCTAAAATTACAAAAATTGTTTCATCAGTTTTCCGAGAAATGCACACCTCAACCATCCTACTTTTCATCCTCCAAATCGCCTTTACCGTATCCCAAGTCCAAATCCCCCGAAACCAACGAACATGCGGAGCGCGACGTGTTCGAGTTATACAAAATTCGAATGAATTCAAGGTACTTTCAGCATGGTTCACAGTTCGCAGTTTAACAAATACCTTTCCAGTGGGCCCTTGACGTTGCCGTTCGCGAAGTCAATAAAAACAGCAAGATATTCCCATCAAAACTGATGTACGTTCCAACCCATGTCGCCCTTGCTGATATGGAATCTTGTAAAAACATAGATATTTACTTTTTTGTGTTGGAATTGGCTCAGACAAAGTGTCTTTTAGCGGTGAGCTTGACTTTTGGGCATCCGGTGTGACTAATCAGTGCAGTTTTCAGGAAATTCAAAGCAGAACAAAGAATTGCAACATTGTAGCAGCCCCAAAAGAATATGAAATCATTTGCTTCATTGATAAGAAAACGAAAGGAACAAATACCAACTGTATGGTTGCGCCCATGGTCAAGAAGCTTGTGAATCCGTATGCCAAGTGAGCAAAGTCGATAACTGTAGAAAATAGAAAAAACTAATGTTAAAGATATAAATTATTTAGTAGTAATAAACAAAAATTCGAACTGAACAGTTTATAGTCACGCATTGACAGATGGCGTCGCCGATGTCGTCGTTCCGGCAGTCGCTGAATTTCCGACTGTTTTTGATTTGACAAGCTTTTCATAATCCTCGACGAATGTGACTATTTCGTTCGGGGAGACGACATTCTTTGAGATAATGAAAGCCATGACGGCGCGATGGAGGTAGCAGTACTGAAATTTACGTTTATTATTACACGTCGCAGTTTAGAACCGAAAAAACTTACTTGAAGTTCCGTCTGGCAAGCCATGTATCGCTTCGATCTGAGCATTTTGACGATATTGTAGATACTTAGCTCGAGGCCACTGTCCAGAACCCTCAAACATGACTCCAACGCTACAATAGTTCCAGTTCTACCGACCCCAGCGCTACAATGAACGACGACGGGTTGAAGGGATTGGGTTCGAACGATTCTAAAAAGCATACTGTAATCAGTAAAAAGGAAGAAAAGCTACCCACAGTCTCAGAATCCCGGTACTCGTCGCCGGAACACTCCGATCCGGCCAACCCGTCCATAGTAAATGGTTCACAAAGTGCTCCCGACGGCCTCCATCACTCCCAGTGCCCACGACAAGCAAATGCGTATACGTACAATCCGGGGCTATTTGTTCGGTTTGTTTGTTGATAATTTCCAATCCGCAACTGACCATCTTCTCGCCCTGCTTCAACGGCCAATATTGCTCGCACTTTTTCTTCCCGCACTCGTAAATGGCGCAAAGCATGATGATACAGATGCACTTCTCCTGCCAGATCATCCGCCAGAAGTCGTCAACGGACCTTTCTGTCGGTCCTGAAGCCTGTTTTGAAACAACTACCATAAGACCCGAAAAATGTCCCCACCCTGTGTGCAGATGATGTCCTTCGGCATTTCCGGTAAATTTGTCGTCCAATTTGCGTGGATGTAATCATTGTGGTGGTTTTCAGGCCATTTTAGGATGACTCGAGTTTCTTCGATACAGTATGTGTCTACAAAATTTAGACAAAAGTTAATAGGCCCCCAATTAGATGAAATACCGTACCCCGATACCGATTCTTATCCGGATGCTTGTCAAACCCATTCTTCTTCAACTGTGCCCCCGGTAAACTCGTTGCTTTGATGTCATTGAACTCTTGGATGATGCCATTGACCCCTTTTGACATTGCCATCTGCACGAACCTCCGCATTACGATCTTTGTCCGATCATTCGGCAGCGAATCGATCATTTTCAAGGGTATCCGCGTTTCCGGGCCTTCCATCGCCACTTGTGAATTCAATTGCTGGACGGAATTCTCCTGTGATAAGTTGGGTGCGGCGCCCTCAGGGCCTTCGCCTTTGGCAAACAGCCCGAATCCGCGTTTCTTCTTTTTTGTCGTCGTATCGGGCCGAATTTTTTTCTTCTTCGCCGTCGTTGACCGTAAACTTTGTTCCGAATTCGGTTGTGCCAAGTCATTTGGGTCAATTTGGGTGCTTGCTGCTTTCATGTTCTTCGTACTTATGCCAGCACTGGCAGGTCTTCGGCCCGTCGCCATCGGCCCCTGCATGACAGAAGCGGCGCCACCGGCTGGAGCCGTACGTCGTCCTTGAGGGGTGCCAGGTTGACGTGTTGATGGAGCGACGCCATGGAAGGTTTTTTGGGACGGGGTTGTCATGGTGGAGGATCCCTGATTTCGGAGTTTGGGCGAAAAGTTGGATCGAGGGGGTGAATGGAGCCAAAGTGGAACTGGATCGGGAGACAAAGGGCTTAGGGTATGGTGATTTTGGTTTAGTTTAAATATTTGAACATTCGTTTCAGTTTTCAAACTGATTAAAAGCATAATTGACCACTCAAGTTTCAAAACAACTGAATCTCGCTATCAGTTTTACTTTGCCAAGTTTGACCTCGAATATCAAACCACCAACGCCCAACAACGCTTTTCTTCCATAGTCCGACCTATTCTCCCTCGATTATGATAAAACAAAATATAAAAAACGAGCCTAGTTTTCGAGATATTCCCCATCAAAGAATCCCACATTCCATCATCGAAAGCTACTCTCTCTCCCCGTTGGACGCGTGCGCACTTTCCTCCTCCCACCACGAACGATGTGTTGTCCGTTCCACCTTCCTTCGCGAAAAATCTTTCTGCGTGCAAATCGTAAAAACACGAACGTCCTTTGTTTTGCACAACTTTGCGTCACTTTTCGTGTTTCAAATCAGCTTACATCTCATGTAAGCACGTCAATTTCAGTTTTTGTCCATTCCAAACCCCTCCAAAAGCCGCAATCATGTCGAAGATGGGCCGTATGGAATCCGACTCGCATGCTGACGAGGTCACCGTTCTGCGCAAGTCTGGTCCCCCAATCCGTACTGTCCACAAGGAATCTGTATGTTTATCCTTCACCATATCTTATCAGTTATAAATTTGACCTTTACAGGACCTCGTTCGCGCCGCCAACCGTGGTGACACCATCGAGACGAACAAGAAGTTCGGTGCTGGCCACAACATCCATCAAGCTGGCGGTGTTAGCGCTGTCAAGTGAGTTTTTATATATTTATTTGATCCTATCATTCCTGTTAATAGTTTCCCAGTTTTGTTTAACCCATTTCTCAATTCCAGGCTCGACAACGAGACCGAAGAGCTTCACCACGACCGCGTCCCGCTTTCGCTTGGCCGTACGATCCAACAGGCTCGTCAAGCCAAGGAAATCACGCAGAAGGATCTCGCCACCAAGATCAATGAGCGCATCCAGGTCGTCCAGGAATTCGAGAACGGTAAGGCCCTCCCCAACGCCCAGGTCCTCGGCAAAATGGAACGCATCCTCGGTGTCAAGCTGCGTGGCAAGGAAATCGGTAAACCCCTTGGTGCTGCCCCGGCCAAGCCCGCTGCCAAGAAGTAATCCTGTTTCCCCCATTTGATAGCCTCACTCCATCATTTCCATCCAAACGTTATCAAAACAATTATTTTTGGTCTTTGGCTCCTTGAGAAACGTCTTCTTGACCCTCTTTGCTCCGGCTTTTTACCTCTGCCTTTCCATTTTTGCTTGTTAATTCAAATAGTCCGAGTACTGGTTTCTCTTCCTCCATTGCCTCCTCATTGATTTGAATGTTTGTGTCGTTATTAATTTTATTGTAAGTAGTTTTTATTATTTCGGAACTAAATGCGTTTTCGATTGCGACAATCAACCACACTTTAGCAAGTTTTATTTTAAATCATGCTTGTGGCAAATATTGAAATTACACCAAAAGGTGGGACAGTCAGTTTTAAAGTTCAACCCAATCAAAACATCAGGCTAACAGCTTCCTATCAGCAAATGACATGGTCAACTGATAAGGACAATGATGCCATTGACCTGAAATTAAGTTTGCGTTTCTAGAAAGGCAGGAGGGAATCTACCAGTTTCAAATATTGATGATATTTATGTGTCCTTGGACATAAGACAAACGAAAACCACTTCCAGTTTTTATACTTGAAATAATTTTTCTTGTTTTTTGCCTGATTTAGGCATTTCTGTTCTGTGGTTCGATACATTTGCGAACTGATCCCGGTGTCTGATTTGGCTTCAAAGGCAGTGTCTGTCAGTGGTTCTGATTCGGGATTTGGGTATTTTTTTGCGCTAAAGTATGCCGAAAACGGGGTTATTGTTTTTGCTGGATGTTCAACAAATCTCCAAAACAAAACAGTTTTGAAAATTCGACAACAATTTCAAAAATACGGTGCACCTAGGTAACAGTTTCCAAATTGATAAAAATTTGAGCTTAGAAAATGACCAATTCCTTCGAATCTATAGAACTACTGTAATGCAGCTAAAGACAAGCCATTGAAACGACCTACTTCGTTCCATTGTTAAAATTCACAAATCTTGGAAAACGGTTGAGTTGAATCCGCAGCTTAACCGATGCAAGTCATACATTTTGATCTCATTTGAAGAAGTAATTGTGGGTGCACTTTTATGCTCAAAAGTTGTAAATACTTTTCTTTTTTTTGTTTGTCTTTCTGACCATTCTATACCTACCGATGTGAAACCATTTTCGATCGATATGGACCTGTTCGGAGACCCCATAGCTTTGCACAGTTTATGTACCGCGACCCATAAAGCGCGCAATCTGTGTCCTTCTTATGTTTATATATCCAGTGTTAAAAAACGCCGCCGAACTTGTTAACCCGTTCGGTTTCAAACATTCGACATGCCATTCTTCACTAATTACGAAACTGATATTCTTCCATTTTCTTGTCTACCTTATGAATTTAAACGCCGTTTGATTCAACTGGCTGCATTAAAGGATGCCACCAAATTAAGCATTGCATGTCCCGATATGAAGGCTTTTAGTGAGCAACGTCGTAAATGTTATGATGACATTTACATTACTGACGATCAAAACATTCATGATAAGGCTGTTGAACTTAGGTTTTTGCACCTTTATTGTATGAGTTATTTGTCTGATGGTCCTTTAACTATCGATCCATCGTGGCAGTCAGTATTACTTGTCAATAACATTGTTGACGTAAATAAGGCTTTCTTTGTTAAACACACGCTTATTTTGGATTTAACATCGGGCGAAAGTTACGATCAAGCAATGCCATTCATCACTGGGTCTTATTATCGTCTTGTTTTATATGGAGAGTATACTTGGACCCAAGTTGAGCATTTAATAAAAGATAAGGTTAAAAAAGTGCGAGTCATGGGCACAATTGATGTAGAACCATCAGATCACGACGTAGTTATTCAGTTTGTACTGCGGTTTTGTCGCGGTTTTGATAACAAGTAAGTTTTGCGTTCGACACTGTACTTCCAATTCAAAATGCATTACAGATTTTCTATTCACGATGAATGTTTCCCTTCTTTGTTAATGGAAAAGCTAAAAAATGCAACAAAAAACCACGAAACTCATACGTTGGTTAATCGTGGCGATAATTTACTGCATTTTGTCCATAAGGATAGTACCTTCTACTATAAGATGGATTGTTATCTCTGCATTTTTGCATTAGCATGTTTAATTCTGTTAATTATATATGTTCATGATACTGTTAACGGCATTGAAACTATTTTAGATCATCCCACATTAATAGTTTTATTTTTATTAATACTTATATTAAGTTTATTTCATACTGTTACTATCTCTAAATATAAAGTAAATATCCAACCGATCGATGTTCGGCTCCATTAAAAAATATTATGTAGGAGATTGAAACTAAAATTTGAATAATTTTGTTGCCGATTCTTTCTTTTAGCAAAACTTAATAAATCATGATTATCCGGTATCTTGAAAGACACACAAAATTTTGATTACCTTTATATAATTTATGCTCATAACACTTTTTTAACTTTAAAGTTTAACTTCAAACAGAATACCTTATTTACAGCTTCGTATCAGCATACCACATGGTAAACTGATAAGGACAGCAAGACCGTCACAACATGAAATGATGTTTGCGCTCTTAGAAATGCAAAAAAGGTCAAACAGTTCCAAATATTGATGATACTGGTGTGGCCTTGAACATAAAATCAGTGCAAATAGATTACATTCATCAAAGAAAGCAGGTTATACAACAGTTCTGTCCGATCATTCTTATGACTTTGTTGTAAACAATGTTGCTTGGAATTATTTTGCTGGTGTTTTACTTGATTTTGGTTTTTCTTCTTTACTATGCGGCTCGATACATCTGGGAGTTGATCCCGGTGTCTGATCTGGCTTCAAAGGCAGTGTTTATCAGTGGTGCCGATTCAGGATTTGGACGACTTTTGGCGTTGAAGTGCGCCAAGAATGGGATTACTGTTTTTGCTGGGTGTTATTCTGAAAATGTTAGCGAATTCTGTAGGAAGCCAGTTTTAAATATTAAAGTTTACAGTCAGAGGAATCCCTGATCGCCGAATCCAAGGACCTCCCCGGCAAGGTTCTTCCGATTCCACTGGACATAACATCCGACGAATCGGTCAAAAACGCCGCCAATCTCGTCAAATCTAAGCTTCGGCCCGGCCAGACCCTCTGGGCATTGGTCAATAATGCAGGGCATTTCACGTCCTATGGCCCAGACGCATGGACACCTATCGACAAGTACAAGTTCTCGTTAGATGTCAATGCTTTTGGACATGTTCGATGTGTACATGTCAGTCGATTTGAGCTCACAGAACAAAACCGTACGTCAGTTTTTGTTATCATTTCAGGCATTTCTACCACTTTTGAAACAATCAAAGGGCAGAATTGTCACTGCTTCGAGTATTGCCGGTCGAGTTGCACTGCCATGTGTTGCACCGTATGCCATGGCAAAGTTTGCGGTTGAAGCTTACATGGATGCCATTCGGTAAAACATATTTCATGTTATCAAGAGTCTGTATCAGGACAGTTTTGTAGACAAGAACTCAAACCCTACGGCATTACCTGCTGCATGCTAGAACCCGGCGCTTTCAACACACCTTTCATCGAAAAACAAAAGATGAAAAACCTTGTCTACAGCGTCTGGGATAAGCTGGACGACGATGTGAAGGAAGCCTATGGCGAGGACTACAAAAATGATTGTACGTTAGATGCAGAAACGAGCAGTTTTACTTTTTCAAATTTTAGTCGTGAAAAGAAACGAATCGCTTGGCGTAAATGCCTCAGAACGATTTGACTTTGTCGTCGACAGCTACTATCATGCCATTACGGCACGATTCCCACGTTATCGCTACCGATGTGGATGGGATTCCCTTTTGATTTACATTCCGATGACTTATTTGCCGACGGAATTGCAGGACAGACTTGCTGCGTGGCTGATCGGGGACACTGATTTACCGGCGGAGTTGACGAAGGGCGATTTGATTGAGAAGGCAAAAGTTCAATAAACCATTACTTGCAGTTTTTATGCCAATTAGCGTTTAAATTAAAACTGAAAATGAAATGGTTTATGTTAATTTTAATACTATTATCAGTTTAATCGATGTTATGACAAAAATAAAGTCACATGTTACCTAATAAAGTAAAAGTTTTTTTTCAAACACTCATTGCTTCACAGTTTTCAGTTAGAGTTAGTTATCTAGTTTCGTTGTGCCAAACGCAACTTTACGTGTAAACCTATAATCTTTCCAAAGCACAGTTGTTTACAACTGAGAAGGCCAATCCAATTTTTTCAGTTTCACTATCAGTAGACTACACTCTATTTCCACATTTGAATGTCATCTACCACCGCAACAGCACTTGTTGTGGTTTGAAGAAAGGCGTGGTTGATTAATGACCCTTGGCGTGTGTTTGATTGCACTTCTCGCGCTGATCAATAAGAAGGACGCCGAGACAGGTATATTCATAAAAGTCCCTTTTGAACAGTATAGTGTAATCAAACCGACTAAAAACAATGATAGTCACTGTATTGTATTTGATTTATTATTTGTTACTAACTTTACTAGTTTATTACGCTGCTCGATACGTCTGGGAGCTGATCCCGGTGTCTGATCTGGCTTCGAAAACAGTGTTTATCAGCGGATGTGACACTGGATTTGGACGGATTTTGGCACTCAAGTGTGCTAAGGATGGGATTACTGTCTTTGCAGGGTGTTATTCGAAAAATGTTAGACTTAACACCCACTATCACAGTTTTATAAATTTAAATTTCCAGTCAGAGGAATCTCTCATCGCCGAATCCAAGGACCTCCCCGGTAAGGTCATTCCGATCCCGCTGGACATAACCTCCGACGAATCGGTCAAAAACGCCGCCAAACTCGTTAAATCGAAACTTCAATCCGGCCAGACCCTATGGGCATTGGTCAATAATGCCGGTATTTTCACTTGTTATGGCCCAGATGCCTGGACATCCATTGAAGAATACAAATTCTCGTTGGATGTGAATGCCTTTGGTCATGTTCGATGTGTCCATGTTAGTGCCTTTTCTTATTTGTCAACGTGCCGGGATCAGTTTTGTATGCTTTTTCAGGCATTTCTGCCACTTTTAAAACAGTCCAAAGGCAGAATCATCACTGTCACCAGTGTTGCTGGCCGTGTTTCAGTCCCTTGTGGAGCCCCATATGCCATGGCCAAATATGCGTCGGAAGCATACATGGATGCGATTCGGTATGATTCCTTGTTTAGAAGCTACAGCCTTACGTACAGTTTAGACAAGAACTCAAACCCTACGGCATTACTTGCTGTATTTTGGAGCCCCAAGCCTTCAAAACAAACTTAATCGACAATGATAGCATGCGAAAGCGCGTCGATCAAGTCTGGGATAAGTTAGACGCTGATGTAAAAGAAGCTTATGGACAAAACTTCAAAGAAAATTGTAAGCTTTAGAAGGGTGAGCAACCGTATTGACAGTTTTACCGTATTAAAATTATAGTCGTCAACAAATGGAATGAAGCCCTGCACGAAATGGCATCGCCACACTTGCATTATGTCGTCGATAACTATTATCATGCCATAACGGCACGCTTCCCTCGTTATCGGTATCGTTGTGGCTGGGCATCACTGTTAGTGTTTATTCCGTTAGGCTACTTGCCGACGGGACTCGAAGACTACTTATTTGCATTGGCAATCGGGAAGACAGCATTGCCGGCGGAATTGGAAAATGGTACTTTGTACAAGAAGGAAAAAGCTCAATAAACTTGATTAAGTGATGATTTTGTTATAATTATAGTAGTACATGTATGTAGTTTAAACTATGTTTAGGTTGAAATAAATGGCATTATTTAAGTCATTGGCAACTCAAGTTTAAAGTCTGAGATCGTCGAACTTATTCTTTGAACACATAACTGGCATTGTAAATACAAAAACTTTTCTGCTCTTAATGCAGTCGTCTTTGGATTTTGCAAAAAACATGTGTGAATGAAACGTTTCAACCTACACAGACTACACGCTTGTGAAGAATCTAGAGTTTGAAACCACAATTATCAATACATATCGTCTACAGTGATTTTGGGGATGATTCAAATACCTTTGATGCGATTGGAGGTATGAACCATCAGACGTCAGAGGTTGCAGTTTAGATCTGACAGATAGCGACGGCAATGCAAAACTTGGTTGAATTCTGTTGGTGAAAATTGCCACTTTGACGGTATGTGACTACTTTTGACTGTTGTTATTTCAAAAACTTACTATTTAAATACAATTCGATGTCTATGCAGTTTTTAAATTTACTCAAAAATTACCAACAACGAACTGGAAAAAAATACTATTTTGTTACGTAGCAACTTAGTTCCTACTTTTAATTCCCACTTAAAGTGCAATCAAATGCTGAAAATAGTGATGAATTAGTTTCCATAATCTAATGAAACAGTGTGATACACGACGGGATTGCATAGGGGGTTTTGGTCAGTACACGGCGCACGCTCTATCCAGCTGGGTC
>KB455235.1:59336-72184 GCA_000341325.1 Panagrellus redivivus | reverse complement strand
TCAGCGCCCGCGCTCAACAAGTGAGTTTTGGCCACGAACAAGCCCAAACGAGAACACCGTGCGACTGCGCACGCTCTCGACGTTCTCAAGGGGAAAACTGTTCTCCGCGTAAAGCGCAGGGGGCCGAGCTTGGACCAGTGCAATTCGACGTGAAATCGATCATTTTTATCACTGTTTCGCGTTTATTTCTTCAATTTCAACGTTTAAACAAACCCCAATACCTTCCCCATATCCGTGGTCATCTTTATAACGCTTTTTACAATGGTTACCTCCTTTCAGATGACTTTTTTCCATGCCCTCAACTGTGTGACATTAGCCTATGTTCCACTTGTCATCCTCTACAAGTACTCCGGAATCACCGAATATGTCACCATCTGGAAGGTTCTCCGTGCCACGGGCATCTACTTTGTCACACAGTTTGTCAAGATGCTAGTGTTAGCGACACTGTTTCCCGACATTGAGGGTGATGAGTCTAACTTGATCTTGGTAGGTCTCCCGTTTAACTTTATATATATTTCCACTTATCTAAGCCACTAGACTTTGCAGGAGTTCTTCAAATCTCTCGCCGACACGTTGGACATCATCGGCGTCCATCTCGCCATCACCTACGCCTTCTCCGGAAAGGGTGAAATCCGCTCCTTCGCCGCCGGCTATTCCTGGGGAGTTGGGCATGCCATCGGTCGCTACCTCGCCTCCTTCATCAATGTCGCTCGCACCACCGCATATCACTCACAGTACATTCAATATGCCATTGAAAGCAACTTCGACGTGTTCTACTTCCTGGCTTTTGCGCATCTCGTCTGGCTGAGCAGTCGCAGCGGATTGTCGACCAAAACCCGCCCTGTGGTCATGGTCGCCTTGATGTTGTTCGCTTTGAAGGCTTTCTTCTTCCAGTATGTTTATATATATATACTTCTTTGATTTATATATAAATTGGACCCATTTTCAGCCTCCTGCAACACTACTTCGACTTCCAATCCTGGACGCTCCTCGCTAGCAAGCTCGCTCTCACCGCGGCTTACATCTCCGTTGCCCTCCATGCCTACAAGAGCTACCGATCTCACTCTACTCCTGAACATGCCAAGCGTAATTAGTTAGCTGAGGAATCACCATTCAAGGTTGTCGAGAGTATCTAGCTGGTTTAATCATGTTTGTAATTTTGTTTAACTTATGTTGTTGTTCGGTTTGAACTAACTTGTGCTTTATATTTATTTTGTAATAAAAGTTAACTTATTGCTAATGGAATGAGGTTATCAGTGGGAGGGAAAAGCGGGGATTGATGAAATCAGTGAGTCAGAACGCATAAAAAGCATGTCGGTCCTCGAGTGTTGGACGCAAGGTGCAGACGTCACCATCGGACCGAGTCAAATTACACTGCCCTCGGCTGAACTCAAATCCGCATAGCTCTGCGCACCCACCTCGATGGATGCCGCCAAAGAGCTCGCGGCAAAAGCCGTCGACCTTGATAAGAATGGACAGTTTGAGAATGCGGCATTTCACTACTTTGTAAGTTTTGACCACCCATGTGAAAAAATCGTTAACACTGACATGAGTCACGTTGTATTGACAACAAAATCACTTGATACACATGTTTTATATATATTTTTTCTTCCAGGAAGCATCCCGGTCCATCTGGAAGGCTATTAACAACAATGAAGTGCCGAATCATCTCGGAACCATCGCGCAACAGTACCACAATCGGGGTGAAGTCCTTCTTCAAAAGCGGTCGCAAATTACCAATAGCCAGTCCACTCCGGCCCAGAGAATCGTTAATCAGGCAGTTTCACAGATGAAAAGTGCCATGGATGCGGATAAGGAAGTCGTTAATGAGCATACATTGAAGTTGTACATTGAAACTGCGGAATATTGCATGAAAAATGTAAATTTGTAATTTTTTATATATAATTTTTATCAATACTGATTACAGTTATCCATTGCCGACGATGATGAGTCGAAGCAAAGGCTCAGACAGATTGCTAATATGGCTATTGAAAGGTCCGAGCAGATATCGAAGAAAAATCAGAAGCAGAATGCCGCCAGTGCCGCTACTTTTGATCTTCCAGATATACCGACTCATGGTAGGTTTTGTAATGATAGAAATTGTAGTTTAAATTGTCATTATGACTTCCGCTTATTCAAGATTTGCAAATAAGTTTGGTTTTTCAGACATCGAACCTTCAACCATCGGTGAAAATGCCTTTGGCGATGCTGCCGACGGCGGTCCGATGAAGTCCAAAGATGGCCAATCCACAACCTTGAATATGGCAATGTCGCTGACAGCCAAGGAAATCAAAGTCCTCACACAGACATCCACTATCAATCACAACAAGTACTTGCCGTTCCTGGCTTCTGATTTGAAGGAGCGTTTCGCATATCCCATGCCATTTACGTATGAACATCATTTCACAGTACCGTATTCATAAGTCCATTTCCAGTGACCCCAATGGCTTTCTGAAGCTTACCGCCAGACAGAAATCCAAATTTGTCGGTTGGAAGCGACCCTCCGAATTCATGACCAACCCTCAACTGATTGTCGATATTGACTGTTTCAAGATTAAGCAGGTAAGACAAGCCTATTCAATGTCGTTACCATGTTAAAATCGCCCTTTTAGACAGTTATCTCCGACTGTTCCTTTGTCGCCTCTCTTGCCGTCGCTGCCCTTTACGAGAAACGGTTCAAAAAGTCTTTGGTTACACAGTATGTTGTCTTTTATTACACTTTTTCTGTTTTCAACAAACTAATTTCAGCATTATCTATCCCCAACGAAACGGCCGCCCCGTCTACAACCCTTCCGGAAAGTACATGATCAAGTTTGTCATGAACGGCATCGTCCGGAAAGTCATTATCGACGACTACTTACCTATTGGCCCAAATAACGAAATGCTGTGTTCATACAGTCAGCCGAACGAATTATGGGTCTCACTCCTCGAAAAAGCCTACTTAAAGCTGTTTGGTGGTTACGATTTTCCGGGTTCAAATTCGGTAAGTTGATATTTTTGGTCTCATTGTATGTTTAAAACGAGTTAAAACAAATGAAACGCTATTTCAATCAAACAATTAACATATTTTTATCGATAAAAAGGTTAAAATTTGACGTTATAGCCAACTTGTTAATCCACGAACGCAAGCGCTGCATTCGCACTTTGGATGAATGTAAAAATGTTTTAGTGTGTCTTTTGCAGTTTTCACAATTTTGCAACAATTTTACATTTGCACACTTTGCACGCGCGTTGAAGAAAAACTGAATTTGCAATATAATATTTGTACCAATTTGCAATTCGCACACGAGGGCGAACCCAAATTTCACGTTCAACTAAATATTATGTGCAAATTACGAGCATTATTAAAAATAGAGAAATTGGATTATCTATTATTTGTTAAACAATCTTTGCTTTTTCAGAACACTGATCTTCACGCTCTTACCGGTTGGATCCCCGAACGAATTTCGATGAAGAACGACGAATTCAAAGAGGATGTGGTCTTCAACAAGCTGTTTCAACGTTTCCATGCCGGTCATTGCGTCATTACGGTCGTAACTGGCAAGATGAAGCCCGAAGAAGAAAAGCGTACTGGTCTTGTCGATGCTCACGCTTATGCCATTCTGGATATCCGTGTACTTGAGAATGGCACCCGTCTGATGATGATCAAGAATCCGTGGGCTCATATCAGCTGGAAGGGCAATTACTGCGCTGGTGATACGAGGCATTGGACTCCGGAACTGTGTCGAAAGCTGAATTACGATCCTAAAACTGCAGCTGCAAAGGACGATGGATTGTTTTGGATTGATTACGAATCTGTTGTCAAGTTCTTCGACTGTTTTTACGCCAACTGGGATCCCGCGCTGTTTCATTATACTTACGAAATTCACGAGTAAGCTTGTTTTTTGATCCGTTTATTCAGCTGTAAATAATGAAATTCGTGTTTTTAGTGCCTGGTCCGCGGGCACTGGCCCTGTCAAGGATCTTTATTCCGTTGCTGACAATCCACAGTACACCGTGGAAGTGCAAAACAACGCTGAAACAGCAGCACTGTGGATTCTATTATCACGACACATCACAGACCGCGAAGATTTTGCAAACAACAACGAGTACATCACGGTTTTGGTGTACGAAGGAGGTGAAAAAGTGTATCTACCATGTAAGTTGTGTGTTGTTGATAATCATTAGAGTGTACCCCCACGTGCAATCATTGACATTGTTACCCTAATGCATCAACATTTAAAAAAACAATGATTTATTTCAGTCGTTGTGGATCCCATTTCGAATGGCACGCGCATCAACAGCAATCATTATCTATGCCAGCTCGTTTTGAAGAAAAAGGGTGTCAACAGGTTTACGCTCGTCGTTGCCCAGGTATGTGAGACTACCGTATACACATGTTTGCAAGGAGTAGCTTATTTACACCCCTGTTTTTGCAGTATGAAAAGTCCACAACGATCTTTTACACCCTGAAAGTCTTTTGTGTGCAGCCGTTTACGTTCTTCTCTATGAAAACACCCTTCAAAGTGAAAAAAGAGGTTTGTAGTTGCCACGAGAAGCATGCAAGGAATGAAGCAAATGAATTCCGGTTTCAGGAACACGGCGAATGGAAGGGAAAAACTGCTGGTGGTTGCGGTAAATTCAATTTTCAGACGTTAAAGTCAGTTTTGCATTTAATGAATCAGGCTTGAAACATGTGAAGTTCATGACTCAAAGGTGTTTTTCAGGGACAACCCTGAATATGAAATCACGTTGGATCGGGACAGCGATGACAACGATTTGCTGATCGAACTCCGGGCGCCACGCAAATACTCCGTTGGTTTTGATGTTTGGCAGGTGTCTTCATTCCGGGACAAACCTTTCAAAAAACAGAACTCGGGTCATTATCGAGCTGGTATCACTGTTCTACGGATTGGAGGAATGCCAGCAGGAGTTTATGCTGTTCGTGTGATGACCTTTGAGCCGCAAAAAGAAGGTCCCTTCATTTTAAAAGTCGAGGCTTCCTGTGATTTTAACATTAAGCGAACCCAGTGATTGTACCCCATGTCTTTGTACATTGTAAGTATTCAGTTATTGAGATGTTTCAGTTTATAAATGCATTATGCGCACATAAATACAGTATAAAGTGTCATCGTGACACAGGTTTGCGAGAGGACAAGGTATAACAGAAACTATTGGGTGTGGTTCTATTATATTTACAGCAAATATGGATAACCCATACAATGTATGAGTGGAGAACCTGTAGATTATGTGGTCTGAATGTCTTGAAGGCTGAGTAGGCGACATTCACAGGGATGGGGATCAGTGTGGGAGTAAGCAAGATCAGAAAGATAATTACAAATAGGTTGCACAAACAACAACGGCAGGAGGGGGCCACAGTTCATCGCATCTTGCGGATGAGCTGGACAACCTTCCAGGGGGTGGTATCCACGCGTTGGCCACACAACCGGTCGATGGCGTCGAACTGATTCTTGCTCTTGACGAGATCGAGCATGGCAGGCATGTTACCGTCGCAATGCCTGTAGTGGGTGCGTCCGGAGAAGAAACTGAAAAAGTCAAAATAAGCAACGTTTTTCTTGATGCAAGTTACGGTAATTTACATAATGCCATTGTCAGTGAGGGCTGCTTCGAGCATTTCGTAAATCTGCTCATAATACTTCTGGTCGGTGTTTACGAGTTCCGGCGCCAAAATGATGTCGAATTTCTGTCCTTTGAGTTTCTCCTTGAGGTCCTCAATGTCACACGTAATGAACTTGATGTTATTTCGGATATTATTCCGGCGCATCGTGGGTTTCACGAAGGATTCCATTTGCGTCTTGTCCTAAAAATGGGTGCGTTCAAAGAATGCTCATCATTTTTTGAGCTCTCAAAAACCTACATGGCAAAAGAGAGTGGCACTTGCAGCCTGGTGCTGTAGAGCGTAGGCCGCAGGGAGGCCGCTGGTAAAACCAACTTCAAGGATGCTCTTTCCCTTGAAAAGGTCGGTCTCATGGTCGATTTCGACGATGTTGTCCAAGGCACAGCACAGGTCGTTAACACCAGCCCACTTCTCGGACTCATCAGCGGCGTCCCCGAAGAGTTGGCGTTTTTCTTGGGCTAACAGAGCCACTTGTTGATGGTCACTGAGATTCGCATTGAGTGATTGTGGCGCAACATAGCGAAGAACGCGACCAGATTCCATGTGAAGCTCGCTGTTGATGTGAGCGTAAGCAGAAGCAGTAGCAGTCTTGACAACGACCATTTTGAAGGATGAAAAGCAAGTAGGGTGTGTGTGAGATGAAGGTAAACTGAAAAGTTGAAATCATTGGTTACTGTAGTTCACCTCCACGCTGCGTCCATTCACGATTACTAGGTCCAGACTCAGACTGACCCAGATAGACTCGGCACGAAGCTACTTAAATGCATCTTAGATTGTGTTGGCTTCTTATTTTGATCTATGTGATTTTAGGTTTTTGACGATCAAGCGAAAGAGAAACAAAATATTGTGAGGCGTGGTCACCCTCGGAAAATAGTTCAACTATTAGAGACCATGTTCAGCTAAACGTTTTTGAGCGCTAGACAGCCGCAACAGTACTAACTCAGTGCGCCAAAACAACAGCAGAAAGTGTTTTTCGGTTTACGAGCACCGATATCAGAGCAATGTTACGCCGCCCTTTTTGCCTCCGGCATCGAACAGCGACGACAATCCTTAAAAGAATCATGTATACACACTTTTTGTGAATCAAAATAGTTCGAAGATCTATTGCGTTAAGTTATGAAGGATTAGAAGGTTAATTATTGCACAACTATGTAGCTACCTTAAGCTACATACAAGGGGAGAAGCATCAAGTCCGGGACTATAGGAGAGCACACTGAAGAAACACTCTTCTGACACCGCCCTTTATGTACGCCTAGCGAGCGGGAGCCCCCACCGAATGTTCTAGGGCTCGTGTTATGCTCCTTCGCTTGTGGTGTTCGGTGCGGAAAGACGCTAGCAGGGCTACAATCGCATCCCGACCCGGGCGCCAGTGGGTGCGTCAACACGAAAACGGGCGGCGCCAAGGGGGCAATGACCAGAAAAAAACGAGCGCACAAACAATTGTGTGCGCTTTGTGCAGATTTCTGCAGCACAAGACGCACAAGTTAGCCGCCCCGCGAGGCTTCGAGCATGCGGATGAGGGGAGCAGGTCTTTCACGTGGCTAGCGAGCACTAAAAGACCAGATGCGGAGACAGTTCTAGAAATAGCAAAAAGTCGAGGCAGGGCAACACATTCGGGGCTGCCAATGGCGAATGCATTTTCGGGGGCACCGAAAACATGTGCATCGTAAACATGCTCTTTGTCAAACAACATCGTAGACAGGATTTCAGCGGTTTACAGATTATCTCCAAAGAAGATTTCTGAGAGTGAGATGCAATTCCCATTTACGGGGCTCTTTATGTACCTAATTGTCATTTCGATGCTTCCGGTGTTGTTTGACAAAGGCGTGAAAACGTCAATTGAAATCATGTGCGTCGGTTGTACCGCTGATTCATGATACTAATTAAGACTGATCACTGACAAAGGTACGGGTTTTTCAGCGGGTCCCCGTGGGTACCGTGTGCGAGTGCAATTGAGCGAATTGTGATCAGCCGTGGAATTGCACGGGGTATGCAGCTTTAAAAAACGCACAAACAGCCGCTACCTACTTGCTTTCTTTATGATGTTCTTAAAAGTTGGCAAAGCTTTCTACTTTTTTTTCGAGTAGGTCGACGTAAGAAGATCAAAGTCAATTGGTGGAGGCGGCACGTGTTTTCTGCAAAAACCCCAGCTAGGACAGCTGGAAGCGAGATAAACATACCCGTGGCTATCTATCGGTTGCGATAAACTGGAGTGACTTTGAAAAAACAGGGGAAAGAACCAACTGCAGGGGCTATTTTTTGGGGCATGAATCATTGTCATGTAAACAAATAACATGGAAAATGTTGAAACATACGGAAATGACAAATATGCTATTGTAATATTAGATTTCAAATAATATTTTTATCACTGTTTCTTTAACTTTGTCCCTCTTTCATTACTTTTCGAACTCTTGCCGTCATCGAGCGAACCTGAAATTAATGCACTAAGAATGTTTTTGTGGAGCCAACGCACTTTCCAAGTTGTGTCAGTGATCTCTGTGATCCATCACGGCCAAAACACATAACCTTCTCAACCAATTTTTTCTATTTTTAAACCACTGTTTCTTGTTTCAATTTCTGAAAGTGACCGGGAACCAAAAAAAGAACAAACACCCAAAGTTGTACATCAAAGATAGTCGCAATTCTTTATAGATCACGTTGTGTGCGAGTGTCCGCAGCGTGGAGGCTACGTGTACATCACTGATCTCTTTCAAAAGACACGTACCAATTCTTTGATGTACACACAGTAACTTTTGAATGGTGGGTAAAAATAGTCACGCGATAACTTGTTTATAATCACATGATATCATTAAACGTTATGACCTATTTTTAAATTTTTTATGTGCTCTGCAAAGCATATTATTTGCTATGCAAACTTTTAGATTGTGAACTTTCAAAATGTAGTCGTTTACTGAGCTTTTAGTGTGTTTCTTGTAGCCACAATTTGATTTCATCACATTTTTCAATAATGTCCAATTCATTCGTAAATACCGAAGAAAAAATTAAAATAAAAAATAAAATAAAATAACAACAACTATCAACAAAATAGATCAACACAGTGAAGTTCAGGCAGTAATAATTATGGTGATAAGAACTGTAATTTTGGAAATGTTAGAGGATCCCAGAAAGAGAAGATTGGCAGAAAAGAAGACAAGTGTGAAAAAAGGAAAGCAAGAATGTGGCTGAAATGTGTTTGATGAAAGAGTTTGGAAATGTCAAATTTAAATTAGGAAATGAGATTACATTTTGAGATTCTGTCAGCAAGATTAGATCAACCATCGAAGAGCCTTTCGAACCATAGCAGGCCACTCGAATGAGAGAACCTTGTCATCGTCCGTCTTGATCGTCGCCTTGTATCGACGACCTTTGTCACCCTCGGTTGCCGTGAGACCAACTTTGTTACCGTCAACGTGTTTGCTGTTCGCATGAAGATATTGCGCCAACAATTCGGTGATACGGTCGAAGCTACCCGCTACATTAATACACGTCTTAGGATCCGCAGGATCGCGCATCATACCATGCGGACAAGCACAGTAGAAGTCACCAGGTGTGTTGATGCAACCATGTGAGCAGCCACCATTTTGTTGCTGGCACTCGTTAACATCTAAATTATTAATAATTAGCAAAAGTTGATAGTTAGTAGAATGTATAACTTACCAATACACAGAGATCGTTGCAAGAAGTAACCGCTCGGACAACGGCCACTATGCGCCTTAACCGAGCAAGGACATTCACCCTCCACAGCCGGCGGCAGGGTAGCCACAGGACGGAAAGCTTCAGGCGATTGCTGGTTGCAAGACGACTGAATGACGGCACTGCCATCATCAGCACATCTGCACTGGCACGGCGCGGTTTGTTGCTCTTGATCGTAAGGTTCGTAGTCTGGCGGAGCGGTAGTATCCGCATTGAGAGTGATGTGATCACAGTTGTCATCGTCGAAGATGGCACTGTTGTTGGCTGCGGTGGAAGCAGTGACAACGCAGACCTTGTAGTCCGAATCAGAGGGAATGTTGTCAATGAGTTTGCCGAAGCTATCACGGCAACGAGCAGGAATGCGGAGCCATTTGTCGTGAGGCAGAGAGGCATCAGGCGTGTGCATGATGACGTAATCCTGAAATTATAGAATTATTTTGTAACTACTAAAATTTTTAAAGTCAAAACATACAGCCTTGTTGTTAGTGCAGCACGTCCAAGTGACAGTGAACGAGGTCGGAGAAACCGGAATGACTTTAACGTTGGATGGTTCTTGATGGCCTGGTGCTTCTAAAGTTAAACAATTATGAAATCTTAAACAAAGATAAATAAAAAAAACTTACTGGTAGTTTTTTGCGGACGCTTAGTAGCCACTGTAGTGGGCTTAGGCTCGGTAGAAGCCGTAACCGCTTCACAAATGGCGAAGCTGAACCAACTATTGAACAGTTCATCATAAGTCCAATCAGACAAATGAATGACACGTGTAGGGCTGTTATCAGAGATCTGGGTAAGAGCTTGAGTTGTTGGTTCCCGAATGGATACAGCCACGAAGCGGTGTTCGAATTCACTGCTTGCAATTTCAGCCGCAGGGCGAATTTCATCACTGCTTGTCGCATCCGAACTAACTACCAGTATAATTTTGTTAACACCGTAAATGCCATGAGACTTGGCCAATTCAACGGCAGTGTCAATACCAAGACCAAGCTTAGGAGAGACCTCGTCGTTTCTGCAATGTTATTAATTAGACTTGATCAGTCTTAGTGAATTGACTTACTCATTTTGAGCCAAACTTGAAGTGAAAGAACTAAACTCGCCAACAGAAAGACCCGATTTTTTAAGAGACACATCAACACTATTTACAGCCACAAGATTGAGAGACATTCTATCAGACACAAAACCAAACTTATCCTCCAAAAATTCAGAGATCATTGTAAGAACCCGCCGGAAGTCCTGAAAATTTTGAGTTGACAAAGTTCTTCAATAAAATATAGTTAAAAAGTACCTCAGGAGTAGAACGGGCGGTCACGTCAACAACGACAGATACCAAATAGGGGCGCAAGTAGCCGTCCTTGCACAGAGGCATGGGGCGAATTGCCCGAGTCGTTCGTCGAGAAGTATCATCCAGGTATGACGGAGTAACAGCAGCAAGTCTGAAAGTAAGAAATTTAGTTTGATGTTCATCTTTTAGTTTGTAGACATACTGAGCATCTGGAGAGATAGCACCAACGTCGCGCTTTGTAGTAGTCCATGAAGGTTCAGTTGTTTCGAGATAACCAGCAGCAGGTGTAATATGGCCGCACAAGGATTGTCGGATGAAGGAAAGTTGATCACCAGACAAAGCGTCGACAGAGTTGACCTTGATGAGACGTTCGTTAGCATGTTCGGTACCAACGAGGCGAGAAAGTGATCCGTAACGTTCAGGAGTCGGGTTCACCGCAATCGCGAAAATTTGAATACCGAAGAGGTCACGCAGGTCTTGGGCAGCCAGGGCGGCATTACCACGGTTATTGCCATTTGTGATCAAGACAATCACCTTGGAGACGTCTTCACGGCCGTGCAGGATGAATTGTTGGCGTGCGGCATCCAAACTCTTAAGTGCAATGGCAACACCGCTGATACGATCACTGTCAGCTATCTTCTGCAGAAGTTCAATCTTGTCTTCATAGTGACCCAAGGCAACAGGAACGCTGACTTTGTCGCTGAAAGTTAAATCCTTTAAATATTGATAATTTCGAAAGAATAACTTACGTGTAAACGATGAAGCCGACACGAACCACATCAGGTGATAAATCGAAAGATTCATCGACGAGAACACCAATGTTTTCTTTCAAATGATCGAAGTCGCTTTCGTCGAATGTAGAAGAGTCAACAACAACGATGACATCAGCAGGATATTCGATGCGGTTACAGATTCGGCTTGTCTTGGGACCAGCAACGGTAGTCTTGCGGGCTGGCCATGTGGATTCCAAGTTGACTTGGTCGGCCGAAGGAACGGCTTCACAAATACGGTCAGCAAGTACACCAATATCGTTAGATTCAACACCGCGCCACTGTTTAAAGGTAGCAATGCGGTTTTGGTTACCGTCGCCAACAAGAGACAAGTCTTCATTTTCAGTGTCACCAACAGATGCAACGAAGATCTTAGCGCCAAGTTCATCACGCAACGTTGTAGCAGGAGCGGCAACATCATCGCTAAAACAGTAAATTGTTTTAATTTTGACTTGGCACATAACGAAAAAAAAACATACGCAGATGGTCCACTCTTGAAAATGATGACAACGCGGGGAGCGCCGTTAACACCAGAAATGACAAACTCAGTAGCAACATCACGAAGTGCTTGACCCAAGTGAGCATCGGCCGAAGGAAGTCGCCGAGTATCACCAATACGATAAAGCAAATTAGGTGCATGGTCGTAATCACCCAATGCGATTGGAACTTCAACAGATTTACCGTACTTGACAAGACCAACGCGGACCCGATTTTCCTTGAGGTTGAAATGATCACCCAGGAACTGTTTAACAGTTTCCTTCATCAAACGGTAATCCAAGATTTTTACGTGATTCGAAGAATCAAAGACCAAAATGAGATCAATGTAAGCTGTAACATGGCAATGCGGCGAAGAAGGTCGTGGACGCCTGAAAACAAAAAAAAACTTTACATTAAAAGATTTGGCTTAGTAACTTACTCAACGTAAACGTATTGACCAGACGGGTTCGTAGGCAATACCTTGCCATCAGCACCAAGCGGCTTACCATCGTCATCTCGAGGTACTTCGCTACCTTGACTATCGACATAAGAACCGGTGTTGTCTGTAGGTAGCAACGTGAAGTCACCAGCAACAATAGGATAAACGACACGACCAGAATTATCAGTAGGCAATAAAAGTGAATCACCAGCAATGTTGGTCGGTAACACCTTTCCGCTGTAATCAACGTATTGTCCATCGCCACTTGTTGGAATAGGAGAGCCACTTTCAGGGTCAACGACAAATCCATCTGAATCAGTTGGCAATGCTTTACCATCCACACCAATAACAACGACAGGCGAACCGCTAGACGTCGTAGGTCGGAAAACAATAACATTAGGGTAAACGAATCTACCAAGATCATCAGTAGGCAACACGTTATTGTCATGATCAAGTGGCTTTCCGAAATCATCAGTAGGGATGAGGTTACCATCTGCATCAACGTGCGCACCTGTAGAATCAGTAGGTAACAACGCACCGGAAACATCAACAATTGGGTAAACGAGCTTTCCG
>KB455235.1:23564-53514 GCA_000341325.1 Panagrellus redivivus | reverse complement strand
AATCGGAATCATCCGGGCGAAAAATCATGTGAAGGTAAGTTCCAACTGGTGAACTCTAAAAACAAATAAAACATTTAAAGGAAAACAAAATGTAGAAACTTACAGTAAAATTCTCTACAATTGGAAGAACGCAATCTTTGCGTAAACTCATGTTGAAGATTTTCCATTCTTTAGGGGTGTTTTGTGGAAACTGTTTCAACATCTCAGGCATTTTATCATCAAAAATCAGGTTTTCTATATCAAGACTGAAAATAAGAACTTAAAAAAAGGTTGCAACTAGTGAACTTACTAAATTTCCATATATGGTCGTAATAAAAGCCAAATTTCGGAATACAACACCGATTTTGAAAAGGTTGTATCAGAACAAGATGCCACTGTACATTGTTTAAGCAAAAACATAAAATCGTTGGGATGAATCTCACAATGTAGCAGCCGCAGAGTTGACATGTTAAAATATATTCGCTCATTGTTGTATTTTGTAATCGTCTCTGGCACAATGCGATCAAAAGTGATGTCAGCCGTCAACACAGTAGTTTTGTTGCCCGGTGGATTTTCAATACATATAATTTCGTCCTGAAACGTAACAATGCAACTTCATTTGGGAAAGAAGTTCTTACTTTCGTGACAATTCCTATACCCAATCGCATAATATTTGGCATATATCGTTGCATCAGCGATGTAAATAACGTTGATATCTGGCAGTATTTGGAAAAAAGTGGGACGTCACCATTATGACTATTCGGTTCGGTAGAATAATGACGGCAGGTAGGATGTAATTCACAAAACCGAATCAACCAGTCGTACGTGAATCGTCTAATGGCATTATTAGGTGTAACTTGTGACATTGTCTATAATGTATTGACTAATATGCAAAAATGCGCACTGTGTTAGGTAGAAGGGAAGAAAGCCAAGCTGCGCAACTAGATTAGGTTCATAGCTTTCTTCGCGAAACCATGACGCGCGCTCGCTAGTTTAGAACCGCAAAAAAGAAAACGGAAATACTCGCTTGTCATTGGCTAAGCATTTGATGCTTGAAAGCTTTTATAATAAATACTTTATTTGCTACAAACCCAGATCTCAAAGATGTTCTTCTAATAATTTTTGGCGAAATCTATCATAATTTGGTTTTATTAATTTACAACAGCGATACAAACAAAAAAAGTAATATATTAACTGTGAACAGAAAGATTTCAACTCATGCACCATCTGCGGGGAAGACGTAGTCGCTGTTTTCCTCATCGTTCTCTTGGAGATGATAAAAATATTCAGAAATAGCAGAGTGTCCTCGTAGTATACGTTCTCTTCTGTCCTCATCCAAAGTCATAAGATAGACAAGAAAAAGGTCACATAAACGCCTGATGGACATGAAAGATGCAACAATGGTAATCTCATACAGGTCCAGATTCATCAGTGAGTTGAAATAGTCCATCACATGTTGATTTGCTTTCGCAAACGCCGACAATGCCGGTGTTATTGGCGCTATGGAAGCAATTTCTAAGGGAACATGTGGCGTGTCGAGATCACACAGATTGAGTGCCTTAAGGGCTTTGTGATAAGCGTGGCCACTGAACCCTACAAAAAGACGGCCCGGAAAGCTTCCAAACGCTTCTAAAAACGGATGAATGTATGTTAAAAAATGAAAACAAAGTTTAACTTACTATAAAAACTGATCAGGAAATCGCTTTCTTTGACAATTTTTCTGGGGACTGTTATGGTTTTGTCGTTTGACATAAAAATCTCCATGGAATCAGGAATTTCTCCGAATTCTTCAATTTTGTAGTTGTCATTGACTACCGTGCTGTACATCTTCATGCAGTCATCAAGACGTTTGCATTGCAGACAATTCATCGTGTACAGCAGTTCAGCCTTGTCCTCTTCAGACAGACCATGCAGGAACTTCATGGCTGGCTTAGTTGCCTGTATGAAAGCGAGGTAGTCAAAGCTTGGGGTAGAGGGTTCGTTGAGATCAAAGAATTCTAGAAATTTGAAAGCATTCTTGAAACCGGAGCTTTTAAAAGGGGCGACAAACTCATCGAATTCGGGATGTTTAACAGTAACCATCTTTAAGTTCTCGCATCCGTTGATCACATTTTCAGTAACTTCCACGATTTCATGGTCCGAAGTGTGAATTTTCAGTGTTTTGGGTAGATTAGCGGTGGTGGAGGCCATTTTTTGGTACAAACTAAAAGTAGGACGACAAGCAGGTAATGCAAATGCACGGATTGAGGTTCTGAGTTTGCCCTGATCGGCCATTTATGTGGATTCTGCGCGGATAGGCCGGAAAGGAAGGACAGACAGCGTGCGTACTCGGAGTTAAGCTAAATGCCCTAGCTAAGAGCACCTTTTCAAAGAAAACCTATTGATTGATAGAAAAGGAACAAACATAAATTTGTCTATTGCCATTTTTAGATACCTAATAATCGGTAAATGCACTTTGACCGAAGTGTATCTTTACCCAAATCGCAGTTCACAAAACTTTCTATCAAAATTGTACTTAATCAGAATAGGTAGCATTTTCACTACAATTAATCTGTCTGTTGCTAAAACTCGCTTGTTTTGCCCTGAACAATGTGGTTTTAAAAATGTAATGTGTTGTACACTATAATTTGTGTTGTGTTTTACGCTATTATGAAAAAACAATTTTATTAATAAAAATTCAAAAGAGTAATAATCTTCAACAAAAGAAGAAGTTGGTTAATAAGTTCATCTTCGTACATTTCCGGCATTCAATGCTTCTTTTCTTCGGCGTACCTGTAGCAGTCGAAGAGGTATTTGTGAATGACTTCACAAAAGTATACCCTCAAGCAGTCATCAAGGCGTTCACATTCGAGATAATCGATAGCGATTTCCATTCCGGCTTTGTCATCGTCAGATAAGGCGTGCAAGAATTTCATAGGAGGCTGATCGGCTTGCAGGAATCGGCAATCGAGTTCCGGATGATAGGGTTTGTCGAGATCGAAGAAGCTCAGGAGGTTAAGGGCATTTTTGAAATCGGCGCTTTCGACGGGGACCGGAATCTCACTGACTTCTGGATCGTCATGCATTTCTGAAAGATAAAAAATGTTAGATTTAAAGATGTGAGGAAAGAAAAAGTGTACTTACCAAAAGCTTCCCTTAAGGCTACGCTTTCGTTGAAAAGTTTACCATTGAGTTCCATGATTTGGTTATCTTCGGTGCGGATCTTCATGGTTTGGGGCAAGTTAACGATGGAGAAGGCCATTTTTGATATCAAAAATATTGAAATGGGATGAGACGATTGGCAAGCAGGACAAATGCTCTGAATGAGGTACTGAACATGCCATGGAGAGGCTATTTATACAGATTCTGCGCGGTCAGTTTAGTAGGATGGACCGACAACGTGCGCACTCGGGGTCAAGCTTGAGGCCCTTAGAGTTTCTTAATAGTTATTAGAGTACTATCTAAGAAAATCGATACATTGATGAAAACTCATTTGAGCTTTGTTGCTTAAAACAGTTTTACTTGTGCAAAATTTATAAAAGGAAAATTGATAACTCTGTTTGGAACTCTTCGAAATAATGCTAAATCAATGAAGTGTGGTTAAATTAGTTGATTTCTATACTCGGAATTTTGAATTCTGCTTATTTTGACACCATTGTTGCATGTGTGCGAACGGGAAACTCGAATTTGTAGATTACCGTGCTAATGTAAAAACTGTTTGAACAGTTCAAAGTAAAGTTGTGCAAAATTAATTCCACCCGGGTTAATGGTCAGTGTAATCCGATCCGAATCCCCCTTACAATGACCAATGCCATAGCAAACAATGGTGCGTCATGTCGGCTCAAATCCACTGAGGGCGCTTACCACCACCCCGAATCGGAAAGCTATAGCCTAGCAGGGCTCTTCGGTCCGGTGGCTGGCTATAGTACCTCTTTGCGGTGTCCATCGACCAGAACAAAGTCAACAAATTCCCTTGCGCCTGCGCATATATCGACCTGTGGAGCCGAGACGGCCTCGACCATCCTTTTTTTCGAAAATCAACCTGTAGCTCGAGACCACTTTATGACTCTCGGCTACCTCCTTCGACCCTGCCTCGAATTCGCGACCGGCGATCAACTTCCACCATTAACTTTTTGTCCTTCCACGTTTTATTGATGGGCGTCTGTGGAAGTTTGGGTTTGATCAAAAACTGATTTGTGTTTTACGTTTTGGTGGTTTTGATTTGTAGTTTTCAATACAAAAGCATGTTGTGATTCACGTTACTTCCCTCCAAGCCAGCTACAACTATTTTTTTCAAACTCAAAACCCCTGTCAACAGCTTACAATGCTGCGTTGTCCCACATCTTTATGATTCAACCTTTCCTCCTCCCCATGACCCTATGTTTTTACTCCGTTTTGCTCAACCCAGCTTTTCCCCCTTCGCGTCGGGTCGGAAACCCCGTCATTTTGCCATTTCAACTTTCCTCGGCTTTATTGTTGCGCCCTCTTATTCTCTTCCGACACAACTTTACTATGAGCTGTATGTACATAGTATATTTTGGTTAAAGGCGAACGTCGTAAAGGCAGCTCCATTGCCCTTCGAAAAAAAGGCTCCAACAACAACGAAAGCGTCATCCATCTATCGCTTCGACCCTCGCTATCGGTCTTCTTTTTCACGGAATTTAACTATAAACAGGATTTCATCAAAATGAATCAATTTTATGAAACTTTGTTAAGAATAGCTGTATTTTTACTTTGTTTTGCGGGAACAGTTGTCGATGCAGGTACAGTACCACGTTTGAAATGTATTTTTCAATATAATCGCGTTTTTTTCAGTAAAATGCTACAGCTGCGCGTCAGAAAATCTCGAAACAGTGAGTTAATTTTGAAAATGGGTTCCAAACAATGCCCATTTTCACTTTTTTGTGTCAAAGGCGGCACATTAACTTTGTCGTTTTTTCCGTTTGCGCCACAATTGCGTCCCATCAGAACCCCGGGGTCCATTTGATATTCCCGGAGGGAGCTTCCCATCGAGTCGTTGAAATATTTAATGTCGTTTTTGTTTTTGGCGGCCCGTCTCGGCTTCAAGGGGGTTCTAGCTGGGGAATCTTTGGCCTACTTTTGCGGGATGTACTTTTAACTGCCATCTTGACTTTGGCATTAGATAAAATTTATGACTTTAGTCACATTTTTGACATTTGACATCCCCAAACATCAATGCCAAGGCTAATGTTGTTGTAACTATTTAGGACTTCCGAAACCGTCAACGCCGTCCACCCGGAACCATCGTCAATCTCCCCCAGGTGTTCGACAACAACTGCGACAGCGACATCTGGATCCTCCGAGCCAAAGCGTCCGTTGATTGTCCCGGGGCATGTTACAAATGGCAACAACGCCTCAACAACAGTGGAGTTTACTCCTACATGACGGTGCGAGCATGTTATGAGCACATGTTCGGCACCCCGGCCCCGTCAAATAACGTCAATGAATGCACAAACACTGAAAATCCGTTGGATTGCTTGCCCGAGGCGACGATCCTGGATTCGAGTTGCTTATGTAAGGGGTCTGATTTTTGCAATTCTGCCAATCTAAACGGCCTCGGAATCGGATTGGGTCTGTGTTTGGTATTCCGGCTTTTGAGACTGTTTTAAAACATGGTACCAGTTTTTAACCAAGTCAAACGTGATAGTATTGTTCTTTTATTGAATCATTGAATTTGTAATGTACAGCATAGTGGCAACAATGAATAAACAGACATCAAAAAACGGATGATTTGCAGATTATGAATAAGGGGGCGCATGGTGATGCGTAAAAACAGCAAAAATGGAAGGTTAAAAATGGCATTGACGATAGTAGCTCACGGAAAGTCATGTAGGACTTCTGGACATCCTACAAAAACGAGGTGAGCACGTTGGTGCCCATGTTCGGACAAGGTACAATTGGCAGGTTTCTCAAATGTGTGGAAGCTTTCGAAATGGGAACAGAAACACGGCTTCAGCTAACAGAGGCAAATTGAAAGAGACATTTTGACGTTAACTGTTATTTGCCGACATGATGCAGTTGAATTTGGCAATTTTACTATTTCTGTTAATTTTTATTCCATTATGTTTCTGTCAATTTGGGCTTCCATCCACAACCGTCATGCCGGCGGCAGGTGTTTATCCAATTATTGTAAGTTTTTGTTTTGTATATCAAATGACGGCATTGTCCCTTTGTAGCCTCGAAGCGTCAAAATCGGCGTCATGATACCAGTCAACTTAACGACTCTCGACACAACGATCGGCTATTCTCGAGCAGCTGGAGGCCTTATGATTGGTTTGGAGCGGATTCAGAAAGAGCAGATTCTAGTCGGAGTTAACTATTCATTTTCTTTTTTCTGGGATCAATGTGATAAAACTCTCGGTGCTGGTGGTGCAATCTCCCTGATTCGGGACCAGAATGTTGATGTTATCATTGGACCTGCCTGTTCAGGTTGTAAGTTTCTACATCTTTGCAATATTTCAACCTTGAAACTGTATGCTTGTTTACGTTTAGCGGCCTTAATAGCCGGCCTAGTCGCAAACTTCTACAACTTCCCCCTCATCACCTGGAGCGCCGTCCTCTCATCTGCCCTTTCTGACCCGGCGACTTATCCTACAGTCGTGACATCATCTACATCCTCGTCTACGTAAGTCTTACATACAAATTCCTTCCGAAATGATGCCACTTTGTAGGATTGTGGACGCTCTCGGCACCGTATTTAAAATGTACAACTGGACCGAGTTCGCTTTTTTCTACTCGGTAACCTTGGATTCTGCCGTTCCACGTTGCCAATACGTTCAAACGGATATCGACACGTATGTCAATGCGGATGCAAATCTCACAATGGTCTATAAGCGATCCACAGCTAATGATAGCCAGGAACAATTAACAAAAGTCCTCGGGCGAATGCAGACAGAAGCGCGAATTCTCGTAGCCTGTTTTGAAAGTGCATTCGCGCGACGTGACTTCATGATAGCTGCGACCGAAGCGGGCATTGTCACAAATGACTATGTTTTTATTTTTGTTCATTTTCGGCAAGATGGGTTCGGTAAGCTTTGCTTAACTGCAAAAGTGTCATTTGAGACTTATGTTTAGGTGTTCCGCCATTTTGGGTCGACACAGTCGAACCCTTGGACGGCCGCGACGAAGAACTTCGAAAGGCCTTCGCAAAGTCGATGATTATCGATCTCGAAGATGCCAGCCAAAACTTGTATCAGTACAATAAAAAGGCCATCACGGCAATGTGGGATTGGCCTTTTTACTGTAATGTTACTGGCTACTGTCCCAAGACGACCGACAATGTAATTATTTTTAATTTTTGGGTTTGTTTGTGTAACTGTTTGCCTACAGGCAACATCTCAAGCCGGCTATCTCGCTGATGCCTTCTACATGTATGCCAATGCGTTGAATAAAACGATCGTAACAAACCCAAACTACACCTATAGCTCCCAAATACCCAGAAATGGCCGTGAAATAGTTGCAAACAGTCGTGGCTCTTTCAATGGGTACACCGGAGAAGTCCGAATTAACGCCGATGGCGACAGACTTCCGATTTACAATGTCTACGCTCTTGATGCCAGTTTGAATCCGCAGGTTTTTATTGCTTTGACTTCGTTTACCAATGGCTCTGTGGTATAGTTTGACACTTTTTATCGTAACAACTTACAGTAATCTGGTATTTAGATTCCAACACTGAAATACTCAAACGACACAAAGGCCATTTGGGCTGGCCGGGGAGGTAATCAACCTTTATCACGGCCAGTTTGTGATTTCGATGGTTCTGCGTGTCCGAAACCATTCATTGAGTTGTATCTGGGCTATGTTATCGGTGGCATTATTGCTATCGTCCTTTTTGTATTGGTTTTAATACTTGCGGGGTACTATTCTTATCGAATGCGGATCGAAAACCGAAAGCGTCTTGATCAGTTGTGGCAGATATCACATATCGATCTGATCCGTCCAAAGGAAAAGTCCGACGTTACCAAATCCCATCGATCGATCGAATCGGGCGTCAGCTCAACATCGACACGATTTACTATTGATTCGAAAACTGAAACCGAACATTATGTGTTTTTCTATTTAGAACAGGAGGCAGTCGTTGCGAAGAAGCATGGCTGTCGTCCGAAGCTGGCCGAATCTGACCATGTTGTGTTGCGACGGGTAAGTTTTTGGCTTTTGAAGTGCTTTTTATGACTTTGTTTTCTAATCTGGCTTTATTGAAGCATATTTTTAAATGTCTTTCAGATGCGTCAACTCGACCACGACAACCTCAATCGATTCATCGGTCTTTGCCGCGACACATCAACCTGGATGTCTGTGTGGAAGTTTTGTGGTCGCGGAAATCTACGTGAAGTCCTTGAAACGTCCACTGTCCAGATGGATGGCTTTTTCTCCGTGTCATTGCTTCGGGACATCACTGAAGGGCTTTATTTCTTGCACAACAACAGCACGTTCAAAGCCCATGGCGACTTGAATTCACAACATTGTCTGGTCGATGAAAGATGGCAGGTTAAAATACAATTGTATGGGTTGGAGCCGTTTCGATGCATGGAGCCTCGGCCGAAGGAATCGATGATCTGGTGCGCACCGGAGATTCTAAGAAGTGGTGAACATGGATCTCTGGGGACACAGCCTGGAGACATTTACAGTTTGGCCATCATTGCGAGTGAGATTGTGACGAGGAAGGCGCCGTTTGGGGCTTGCGATATTGATTATGATCAAGATGGTAAGCAAAGGTTCATTTTTTGTTGTGGGATTTTCGCGGCGGGACCAATTTTCGTCGCGGGACCAATTTTCGTGATGGGACCACCCTGAAATGTTGAAAAGCTAACAAACCATATTTAGAAATCCTGTACCGCGTCAAAAAAGGCGGCGACCCACCTTTCCGTCCCGTAATCGTCGTCGATCCTGCCATGGAAATAAACTCCAACCTCCTGGCCCTCATCCGAGATTGCTGGTCCGATGCCCCTTCCCGTCGGCCCGACATTGCAATAGTTCGAAGTTTACTCCGTTCATTGCACAGTGGAAAGGCAGGAAACCTGATGGATCACGTGTTTCAGAGTAAGTTCCAACCACACAATAGAAACTCCTCACATGATACCCCTTTGTAGTCCTCGAACAATACGCCAACAACCTCGAACAAGAAGTCGAGGTCCGCACTCGCGAACTTGCCGACGAAAAAAAGAAATCAGACATCCTGCTCTACCGTATGCTGCCCCGAACCGTCGCCGACAAGTTGAAACTCGGCCAAGCGGTCGAGCCGGAATCATTTGAACAGGTTTCCATCTTCTTCAGTGATGTCGTTTCCTTTACGACGCTCGCGAGTCGATGCACACCGCTGCAGGTTGTCACGCTGCTAAATGATCTCTACACGGCCTTCGATACGGTCATTGACGAGCATAATTGTTACAAAGTCGAAACAATTGGAGATGGATATCTTTGTGCCAGCGGGGTGCCGATTCGAAATGGCAATCAGCACGCACGTGATTTGGCAGAAATGAGTTTCGGTTTCTTGAGGGCCATCAAAGTGTTCCGAATTCCGCATCTACCAAATGAACGGGTCAATATTCGGTGTGGAATACACACAGGACCCTGTGTTGCGGGGGTTGTTGGTTTAACGATGCCGAGGTATTGCTTATTTGGGGATACTGTCAATACGGCTTCGAGAATGGAAAGCAATGGAAAACGTAGGTCATTTTTATCGTCCTTTCTCATCAAAAAGTCTATTTCCAGCCGGCCGAGTCCACATATCAGGCTCAACAAAACACTATCTGACAGAAGTCATCGGTGGCTATCGTGTCGAAAGTCGAGGCGAGGTCATTATCAAAGGGAAGGGTGTCATGGAGACCTATTTTCTGCTAACTGATGACGAACCCGATCCGAAACCCGCATAATTTCAATCCAATTTTAACTTTTTTTGCATTTTCCCCACTACCCAATAAACCCATTTCACAACACTTGACTGTCAACCCCAATGATTCACACAGCCAACAAAACACTTATTTCTTTCAACTGCCTACAATTTTGAAAACAAATTCTCAAGAAATATCATGCCCCAGACCAGATGTTAGCCTCCCAGCATCCGACATAGTCATTCAACCCACGCAGCAGCTGATTTCAGTCCATTTTGCAGAGGGTTAAATTTGTTTTTGTCAAAGAAAAAAGTAAAATTCATCATTTTAAGAGTTTTAATGGCATAGTTGGAGGGCGGAGTGCGAAGGATCAACGTGACAGGAATTGATGGGCATTTCGAAAGGAGTTCAGGAACATCTGTGCAAGCATGCTTTTGACTTAAGAATGGGGTAGGCTTCCGCCAAAAAGAGTATCGTTAACCTTTTTGTGAAGTGCGTGTCGGGTTATTTTGGCCCAAAATAAAATATTTTTTAATTTAGAAAGTTTCAGATGGCATCGGAATCCCCCGAAACCACCCCAGAATTAAACTCTGTCGAGTATTGGCAAACCCGAACTCAAGCCATGACAGACAAGCTGTTTCAACTGCGTGAAGACTATGCCGATGCGCACAATGAAGGGAAATCTCTACGTAATGAAGTCGCTTTTTTAAGGTTGGGAATCATCTTTTTTGTAAATGTATATATCAATTTGACACATTTGCAGATACGACGCGGATCAAGCCAAACGTGAAGTCGCCCCATTGCGTGAAGCCACCGAGCGTGCGCGTCAATGTTTAGACGCCTTCCGTGGCAGTGGGGCTTCATCTACTCCCTCGAAATGACTTCCCCCAACTCTAAACTCCAAAAAAACCATATATTTTCAATCCATGAAACCCTTTTCAACAACACATTTCCGACGGGTCCATAAATAAACTAATGTAAACCGAAAATCCGTCAACATCTGTTTTTTTCTACACATCCACAACATTCGAAACCCCCGACTACCCCCGACGTTCCTTAAATAAACCTACTACTATCCAAAATGGCCAAATACACTTGACTTAAGACCAGAAGTCCATCCATACACGCACGTACCATGTGACACGCTCATTTTTTGCAAGAAAAAATGCAAGAAATGGGCTGCTGAACGTACTCTATCCAAAGAACTATCTAATTTGATAATGTTTTTCACTCCATTCCCATTAACTTATCAAACTTCCCCCAAAGAAAGCACAGAGGTCAGTCGTAAACATGATATACGGTAGCCCGCGTGTGATGAGAATAGGCACATCGCGCCTGGGGAAGTTGCAAAGCGCACGGAAACCGACTTGCGCAGATCTCCTATCAGTTGTGACGATGGCGGGCTGACTTATCAAGTTGCACGCACTTTGCCGTTCGGTCACGATCATGACTACGTGCAGGAATCACACATAACAATGGCGGCGAAACAGAATTGGTTGTTTTTTTCGGCGGTTTGGGTCGACGTTGATTGCGTTTTTCGTTGAATCGTTGGTTGCGATATGATAAACAATGTCTCGGGGAAGTGGTTTTTGTGATTGTGAAGTTTTGATGAATAGCCTTGAGCAAAGTGTGACTGGAATGGTCGCGTTGGACTTGTGTTTTGGATGGTTGAATGCTTTTGAAGTTTCAGTTTATTGCGGTTGAAGGTTTTCAAAAGATGGAAATTTTGAAAGATTGCCGATTTCTGAGACTTGTGATGTCACTTGAGTGTGTTTATTTACGCTTATTTCAACTTTTGAAATTGCTTAAGATTCAAAAATGAGACTCGAGACGATCTTTGAGAACTGTGGAATCCCGACTTTTGAAGCAGTATGTTGAAATTAGGCAGTTCTTTGAACTCATGAAACATAAACATCCAAAACAGTCTGCCTTCTGCGTCATCAGGCGGATCAGCCCGTCAGCCTTGGGTACAAAAGCACACACGCACCCCCGATGAATCAGACTAATCACCCCCCAGATGGTTGTTCTTTGCGACTTATGATTTATCAATCACCCATCCGTCGTCTTTATTTATCTCATAAACATGCCCTGAGGGGCTTATAGACACCCGTCTTATGATTACCCTCGTAAAAACGGGGATTCCCTTCGAAAAGGGATTCCACTCCACGCATATCCCCTCTGCCGGTTTTCAAACGGAGGCAGAGAAGAAGCCGTATACTATTCCGACGTCAACACACCCCAATCCAAGCAAAAACTACCATGTACCCACACACCAGCATCACAGAAGGCAGAAGGCAGGCAGGTCGACGTGAGAAACCCCAAAAGATGCATAGATCACGACGTTCAAAACTTCCGATACGATACACCATTGCTTGCTGATTCCCCCCAGCCTGGCAATACCGCCATCATCACCCCTATAAAGGGAGAAATAAAAAAGCGTGGCAGTGCATCTCAGCAACGGCGTCAACAGGGGGTATCACGATGTGACGCGCATGTATTCCGCCGGGTAGCGTTGAAAAGGTTTCATCCCCCTTCCATCTTTCCTTTAACTTTGATGAAGTAGAAGTCAGCATAGAGTGCCACATACTTTAACAATTGTGGGAAGGGAATACTGAAGTTTTTGTAATGATTGGTGTGGAAGTCTTGATGGGCGCTTGATTGATGAATGTTCGCAACATAGGGTTCGCATATTGATTGGTATTGACGTTTCATGAAGAGTGTTTAATGGGTGTTTGTCGAGAGCGCAGACGGGAAGCGGAATCGAAATTCAGTGAAACAGCATGGCGATTCACATGAACGAAGATGAAAAGGTGATTTTTTGATCGCGAACTTTGGATTCAAAAGCGGTCAGGGCAGGCAGATTGATGGAAGACGTAAACAAAGCAAAGGTCGTCGACGGCTTTGTGAAATAGAATTTGGAAAGAAGTGGATTTCAAGTCGGTCCTAAAGCGAAAGTTGTCTTGACGGGAAAAGTGGTCTCAAAGCGAAAGTGGTCCCGCAACGAAAACGCACTGTAACTTCCTTTCTTTCGATTTGACAGTTTTGACAGTTTTTAAACTTTCAATGCTTAAACGCACAAACCAATGAACACCCATACATCCGATGCCATTCTGACCCTCGCACGTGTGTTGCACCCACCGTAATCAGCCGCTACCATCAATCTTCGCCTCCTCCTCCTATTTCGATTGCGCGCCCGGGGATGCCAGCCACGGCGACCCCAAGCACCGTCAATCATCAATCCGTCAACTGATAGTCAAGGGGCTGGGCGTATCGATTCTCCCATCAGCCACAGTGAAACCTACCCCCATCCCGCCGACGGAAACCCCGAAACAAATGTCGATCGACCGCGCCACTGATTCTGGCTGTTTAAAAGGCGCGACCGAGCCCGGGTAATTCCCATTCGCGTCTGTTGCGATCGTCTTCGCTTGGTTGTTGATAACGACTTCTGACTGATTGGGGTTTTCTTTCATTATGTTTTGTTGATAGGCAGGGTGCGCGACGACGTGGCGCGTGATCTGTCAAGTCGGGGTTTGCACTGGGAAGCCCCCTTGTTGTGGGTTTCTCCGTACTTTCATCCTTCTTTGTCGGGTACAATTCGCGAAGTTTCACGATTCTCAATGATAATAAAGGCTATTACTCGGCAATTTGTAGATCTATACACCACCCGCGGTGAGTATCTCAGTTCCACGCTTCAACTTTCAACCAGCTCCATTCGCGTCGCAGCTGAATGGAAGAGATTTTTGTGCACATCCGCCTACTATGCTAAAAGACCTCACCGAAAACGAACATCCCGTCGTTGCCGTTGCCGTCGCATCTGCTGTCACTGTTGACCCTACCAACGCTGCTGTCCTCCTTCGTGCCCTGAGCCTTACGGATAAAGCCACCGAACTCGCCCGACTTCACGCGATCCAATCCGCCATTGCCATCGCTGCCCTGATCGCGTTGCGCAATCACGCCTGGAAAGAGTGGATCCGTAACAGCCTCGTCTGCTTCTCTATCTGTGAGCTCGAAATTCGCTGCAGCTACGCAGGTCTAAAGAGCTGAGCCAGTCAACTCCACAAAACTGAGCAAATCAAGCTTCTTAGAAACCTTATCTAACTTCATCGTAACTATCATCATCGTTGCAATCTACAAACCATCTATTCAACAAATACCGTATACACTTACAACCTTTGATCAACATCCAGCGTAACCATGTCGGCCTTCCCGATGGCATGCAACATCGCGCATGCTCGAAACGTCAAAAATGCCCATCTGGCACACAAGGCCGAGCTCCGGAAAAAGGAGGACATCCTGCTGAAGCTGCAGACCTTCAGCATCCATAAGCCTGAACATCACAAGCCCCAGGACAACAGCCTCATCGTGCATCATGCTTGCAGCAAACTTGATGCCTCCAAGATGCCAACAAACAGCACGGCAACGGCACTCACGACGGCGGCGACAAACCACAGTACCTCAGCCGGTCCAGCCCCACTGGTTTCGACCACGACGATTCCGGTGATCGAGTTGACCGCAAATTTTCGAAACGTTATCCACCAATTGAAAAGTGAGTTTTAACTTTGACAAAACAAAATTAAAAAAAAACATTTAAAAACTTCAAAAAAAGTACTGTAGCGACCGTAATCCCGGCGCTATCAATCAATAAAACCAATTTTAACCAACCCCCATTTCCAGGCATCAACACGGATGAACTGATTCGCAAGACTTTCGGCAGTAACCACAACTAAGTCAGTCTACGTTCTTTCCATAACCATATTATTTTTTCGAAAAGATGAAATTAATATACTTCATAACCACTTATATACGCTCAAATACTGCATACATTAGTTGAATAAAACAAATAAAATTAAAATTAATTTGGCAAAATAGGTTGAAACCCCAAAATTTACGACAACCAACGGAGTAAGTGAAGAGCAAAGAATTCAATCGGAAACGTCTTCCAGTTTCATCGATTCCTCGGCTTCCCTTTCGATTTGCTCGAACTTGTCGTGCTTCCAGACGGTAGGGGATAGTTGTCGCTTTTGGAACGGGCGGTTCTGGAAGTTAATTATGAGCTTAATTCGCTTGAAGGTAAAGAAAACGGTACCTCATATGGTCGGAATCCACGACCACGTCCACGCCGGTCAAATCCATGAGATCGACGCTCTTCAAGAGGGTCAGTTCGATAGCCAAAGTAGTCCGATTTCACTGTATATTTGACTTCGCGACGGTCCGGATCTGGGGAATTGTTGTTGGAGCGGTCTTCTCGGGTGTAGCGAGGGCGATCAGACTGATTACGGTAGCGATCGTAATGGCCGGAACGGCGATTGCTGCCACGGCCGCGGTCTCGATCCCGGTCCTGGGCCTTGAAGAAGCTGTGACTGCCGCCGGTTCCGGTGAAGTTTTCGCGGCGGTCGTGCTGAAATATCAAATTTTAACTTAAAAGATCGTCAAAACTTTGAAAAATATAAAACAAACCTCATAAAACATCCCTTTCGGGACGATCGACGGATCATCAAACGTAAATCCATTGGAGGTGGGTCGCTCTTCATCGGTAAAACTGTTTCGAGATGGTCTGCGATCCTGATGTTCGGGCTTTCCGTAGGTTCTGCAAACAAAATTTATATAAACAAGCAAAAAGAAGGATGCAAAGTGGCACTCACCTCTTCCGATACTCTTCGCGTGGCCGACTATCCTAAAAGACGACCAAAGGTCTCTCATTAAAGTGCTCAAACATGGTTGGTAAGGTCAATATCAATAACAACACGAAATATAAGTAGCAAAGGGTTCGAAAAGTAAGAACACCGTGCATAAGTTTAGTATTCAACGAACTTGAGATGGACGCTCACGGTCGTCGTGCTCGCCGTAGCGATATCGCCGGTTGTCTGGGCGGGATTCTTTCTGGAGGTCGCGGTCTGGAAGGCCAATAGCATAATCAAAAAGAAGTAGAATGAAACCAACCACGCCGACTAGGATAAGGCCGGTCCCTTCGACCATCGCCGCGGGCATCTCCAGCATCACTTCGACGGTCGCGATGACCCTTCACTGCGGCCACAGGACTGCTGCGATCATTCCGGCGACGACGCGGACTACGAGACCTGGATCGGGGCATGGCTAAAAAGCAACCATTACTTGAAATCGATGCAATTCAATGCCTGGTCAGCCGGAACATGGCCGCCGGCCGAGCGAGAGCGCAAACGTCGGAAATGTGTTTCCGCACTTTCGACCTTTTTGTCGAAAACACGCTCGACACACTTAGCCAAACCCCCTTTTTTACACTTTTTCAAACTTCAAACTTTATTGCACAAAAATAACAAATCAATACCCGATTCAAACAAGATTTCATTCTTAATTTTGATAAAACGTTTTCACTTCCTTCAAACTTGCGTCTGATGAGACAATCTAATCAGCCTCGCCACTGGCGGTTCACTTATCTCCCCAATGAACCCAGATACGCTGTTTTCATCGTTTTCTGGTTGTTGTTGGAAGCACTTTCGACAACATGCAAGTTTGGATAGATGCCTTGTCATGAAATGGTCGTATGGTTGCAGGGAATGCATCCAAATTGGTAGGAAATTCCAGGTTTTTAGGACTTCTGGAAGGCATTTTGCACATTTTCGTTGCAAAACGTTGACGACAACCACGAAAATGCAGAAAATAATGACAACACCCAGGATGGAGATCATTGCTGGAAGTGGTAGGAAAGATAT
This sequence comes from Panagrellus redivivus, assembly GCA_000341325.1. Classification (NCBI taxonomy): domain Eukaryota; kingdom Metazoa; phylum Nematoda; class Chromadorea; order Rhabditida; family Panagrolaimidae; genus Panagrellus; species Panagrellus redivivus. Next base: position 37,016 of record KB455235.1, on the reverse strand, counting down.
TGCTAGGAGGAATGCTGGGAGGAGGATGAAGACGACTAGGATGTATACAAGGGCAAACCAGCGGTACTGTAAAGGTAACTTTAGGGGGAAGAGATGGTGTAAAACAAACCTTAGCAGTGGTATCGCCGAGTTTCATGGCCAAATTCATCGGGATTCGTCGGAGAAAGGGGATCGGGTAGAACAATAGGAGGCCGAAGAAGTTGTAGAAGGTTTGGGACAGGGCCATTTGGAGGGTTCTGAAACGATATTCGTTATAGTGAATCTACAGTAATCTGACAACATACTCGGTAAGTTTCGTCGAATCCGAAGACAGCGCTGCCAAGACTCCAGTAAAAGTTGTACCAACATTACTTCCAACAATTAGCGGATATAGCCTGTCTAATGTCACAACGCCGACGCCAACTAGCGGTGTTAGAGCTGATCGAAAGACGCTGCTGCTTTGAATCTACAAGTCTTTACTGTTAAAATTGCCAACTTTCAACCCTCAACATACCACCATGACAACAGCACACCCAAAAAGCATAACCAAGTAGTCAGTCAACCACCCAAATGGATACGGCAACCTTTTATCCATGATCTTCCTCAACAAAACGGCAATTCTGCCAGCTAACAAGTCCTGCATCAGCTTCACAATGCCCAACAAACACACTACAAGTGATCCCACGCAAACAAGTAGCAAACAGACTCCGATTCCAATATCACTCCATGTTGAATATGCGAATATGTGTTCATAGGGACAAAACAGTGTTCCTGGATAGTTAATGTCGTTTTCATAATTGATGCAACGGAGTACAAAAGTTTTCCGTTCGATTGTAGCGTTTGACGTTGCTGCTGCATTGAGACCGTCGTCATCGATCTGGAAGACGCGAAATTACGATTTTTAATGACACTAAAATGCTTACTTGAATGACTTTATCCAAAATAGGGTCAGTTAAAGCATCTAGCGTTTTAATTTGACCGGGTTTTAGATTTGAGAGTGGTGAAACGACGAGGGCGCTGAGACGTTCGATGGGTTCTGAAAGATGTTCGTGATCAGATTTTGAGCTTCGAATACACTTTTTGTTCGAGTGAAAGTTCAAAAAACTAACTAAAAATAATTTCAATCGGCAATAACACGATGAAACACAAAAAGTTGTAAATGTCATTCATAGTGGCGGCCGCAAAAGCCCTTCGAAATTGTGAACGATCCCCGCTTTGCGTCAAACTGATCAATGCGTTCATAATCGAAGCGCCCATTTCGGAGCCCATCATGATCGGGATTGCTTGATGCACTGTGATCACTGAAACCACAATTTAGCTTTAATTTTAATTAAGAAAAACGTTGCTAGTTTTATATTTTAATTGGCTATTGGTTCTTGGGATGGGCGGAAAATAGTATAAAATTTTTACATTCAAACTTATGAATAGTTTCAAAATGAAAACTATTTTTTACTAAAAAAGCTTACACTGCCCGGCCACCATGCCAACAAGCAATGAAATCAAAGTTGAACTGCTCTGCAAAACCAGCGTAATGACCATTCCCACGATGGCCGCACTGACGGGATTCAGCAAAATCGAAGAACTTTTTATCGCTTTTCCTAAAGTTTACCCATTTAAAACATGAAAACCTTCAAAAACATGTCACTAACCGACTCCCCGTCCACCAATAAGCTTAAATGCCGTCGACAGTAACCCCAATGTACAAATAAACAAGAAAATGATCAACATTAGTACGCAAAAACGTGCAATCGAAACAACTACACTAGCTGCTTTTTCCGTTTTTGACATGTCTGAAATCTCCCAAAACTTCAAAGCTAACTTCCTAAATCTTGATTTACTCACCCTTCCAGTGCACATGATCGGTGCCGACCAACTCATCCGACGTAACATGCCATCGGGCATCATCCGTCGCTGAGGAAGATGGATGCACCTTCTTTGATTTTGGCTTTGACATATTTTCAAAAAATCGTAATACTTTAGCTCAAAAATAAGTATGAATTATGAAAGCATCAATGCAATGTTGTAGGAAACCACATAAATGGTTCACACGATCCTTTTATACAGACAGTTTTTAACCCACAAACAATGCTATTGTATCGGAAATGACGGAATGAAAATGGGTGGCGTCAATGTAATCTGCAAAATTATACGTAAGGTCAATGCAAGTCCACTCGGTCGTCGAATGCGTCAATGTTAAGGCCACGGGATGACGGAAACATTATGGAAATTATAGAAAAAGTGATCGGTATTGTTGGTTAATCGCGCAGTTGTTGATCGAGGTTTGAGCCCTGTGGGGGAACAATACCAAACAATGGGATCAACAGTGGGATAAATTGAACAAAGTTTATCAAAAATTTGTGTGTTTTGAGCGTTTTATGTGACTTTTATTAAAGTTGAAAGTCATGAGGAAAGATAAGGTCATCTAAAGGGTATCGCATTGTTATCAAAAGGTTACATAAGGTTTATATTTGTTGAAAAATGGCAACAAAACACACAAAATAGGCTCTGGTGAATGATCAAAGTTGAGTTTTGAAACTCTGCTACGTGATTCTGTGATTTCGGTATTGAAATGTGGTAACAATAGAGCACTTTGACATGAAAGGTGTTGTTGTAAAACAAAAAAATACACTCTTTGTTTTGCACGTTTTTTGTCTGCGAAAGTCGTCGAAGTACCCAAACAAAGAGGTCACCCTCTGGAACTAAATTTGTACACAAATCAATCTAGTTCCAGGTGGAAGTTTACTTGATCAACAAGGTTGACTATCTGTATGGAAAAACCTTAAAAAAACACGAAAAAGTTTAAATTTTAAAAATTGCAAATGACATCAAAAGTTTAACGAAGCGACAGTTTCGCCCGATATCTTTTTACGTAGTTTATTGTTGTCTTCTGCAACCTGCAGCCGCTTACCCACCCTCAGGGCAGTAACGCTAGGAATCAGGTGTGTGTGTGTTGATGCGTAAATCCTGCGCAGAGGACATTGAACGTGAACGCATCGGGTCGACTACGGACTGCGTGAGGCTCGGTAGTCGCGGTGTTCACTACCAAATACGGAACGCCTGTCAGAGCTGTTCCTAACTTTCGTCTTTGTTTGCTTTTGGGTCGGCGCCAGTAGGCCCGATGTGGATGACCCATAGTTTCAATGTTTTTGGGAGAAGATCAAACTATTGCGAGGGATCGGTCGGCTTTGGGGTGAGCTCGGTGGCTGCGATTAAAATGAGGTGAATTCCAAATCCCGCGATATCGTATCCGACGGGGATTGCGAGGAACGCATGTTACGTAGTTAGAACAAAGTATGACGCCTACAACTTCATAGAAAACGCAAAAAGACCCATCTAAATCCAGCTTTACTCGATATCATTGAAATACGTTATCAATTGCTAAACATCATGCAAGCATCATCGTAATTGCGAAATTACACTGTTTCCGCCCGCCGCCATTCATCCCATGGCATCATTTCGAGGCGGATGCTTTATTGCCCCATCGATTCTCCTTCATTTTCCCTTTCAATGTAAAGCTTCATGTATAAAAAATCAAATGTCCTGTCCGCCGCTAGAAGCATGCCTCTTTAAAATATAGCCTTAGGGCGCCACAATTATAATACATGTCTAGCGTCAGGTCGTTATTTCAAAAATGAAAAGGTACGCATAGCTGGACCCCCACATCGATGCAATAGCTCAATCTTGGCATGCAATCTTTTCAAATAGCCAGCTCTAGCGTTTGAGAGGGAAAAACATCTGTCTCAGCCTAATGCTTTTTTAATTATATCTGTCATTATGTAAAGTTGGTGATCAATCCAATGGTTGTTTGTCATTTTCCAGTACTCCTTATGATTTTATACGTAAAACGGTATTATCAATCAAGAAAGTTAGACATAACATGCTACTATTAAAAATACAGCAATGCCTTTTTAAAAACTTCAAACAACCTGAGCAGAGAAGCCTCTGGCGCCACGACTATCCCTATTCGTAAAAAGCTGGTAACGGAACTGCGACTTTGCTCGAATTTGGTTGAACAATTGAAGAAATGTGGGGGCATAGAGCATGAACATGCCAATGAATAATACAAATCTATAAAACAAATTGAAATTCTCGAACATCCTATTTCAAAAGAAGAACTCACACAGCAAATTTGGCAAGATCAATTGAAAAACGACTCGGATATCCGTAAAAGGAGATCTTCGTCATTTCCGGAAACCGAATAAATACCCCGCGCGGAACATGCAAAACACGGATCTTTGTCGTGTTTTTGACAACCTTCAGTTGCATTGTCTCAATTACAGTCTTATTTCTACGCGTAATATCACCACTGTTTTGCCACGTGTACGTAGTCGACCCAAGACCATTTCGGGGTAGGACGGTTTCGTGACAGAGTTTGGTTATATTCTTGGTTCGGATGTCAGATTGAGCTTCATAGCAGAGAAGTGCATCAGTAAATACGAAAGGGTGATAAGCAATGACGGAAAAAGTGAAATTGTCTGTCGGATAGGTGAGGTTGACTTCGGCGGGAGCGAAGATGTTCCTAAAATAATGCCAGTGGATGGATGTTTTATGAAAAACGGGTTGAAGACTTACATAGGACCCGTGGTTTTGACTCGGTATTTACAGGTGTTGAAAATAAAACCACAGTATTCACTTTCATCACGGTTGGAAAAGTGTGTCAGATAAATTTTGACCAATAGTACGGAAGCGAGGAGGAATAGTAATCGCCAACCCATGGTGATGCTTACCAAATACGCGTCGAAACTGATAAATTGATTTTTTTCGGATCAAACTTTTTTATTTTTCTGCCAAAATTTACATTTTTCGCTGTTGTCTTGTTTGATTTAGCCAATTTACAAAATTTTTATAAGTGTTTTTGGTTCTACGTTTGATACAAAGTTGACTTGATTTATTTGAAAGAAGGAAAACACGAAGTCACTAGTGTTAATGTAAACTTTATTAAGTTTCAAAAACATTGTGACACTAAACAAAACCCCTTTCAATCAAGGATCTAAAACGGTCATAATTTTATGATAAAAGCTGTCTTGACTCAAAAAGACAGCCCGCACGTATTCTTTTGGTTAAAAAACATGTTTTAAGTTTGAAAAAACAGGCGTGAACAAATGATAGACAAGCAAAAGGCGGATCGGGTATTAATGTATGAGCATGATGACAGTATCCAAGTCGGCACATCGCATCTTGGGCCGATGGAAAACGGCAAGAAGCAATGGGTGAGGGAATCAGTAGCCAGTGGATTTGAAGTAGTCAGCCAGGGCACCGGTTGTCTTGCTGCACATCTCGGGCTGGACACCGCCTTCGTATATCGCTACGATTACGGCTGAAAGAGGGTGATTAGAATCAAAATGGAAGATTTGGAGGGGTTGGAAACTTACTCTGTCCAGTCTTATAGATGAAAAAGCCATTAGAAGTCTTCTTGCCGATGATTCGTTCATCGTCAGCATTGAGGACAAAGAACTTTTCGCCTTCAAATCGGAGCCCAGAGCCAAGGAGCGCGTCCTTCTGGGCGAAAGCTTTGGCGGCGGTGGCGGCTTCAGAGGCATCGAGCTGCAATTTTTACTTTTTAGTTTTTGCATTTCAAGGTTTTACGTTCACATCATGTATAAAAACACAAAGTCAACAACACATGCGTTTCGCGACAATATAAGTTGAAGCAGTAAAGCAGCAGCATCAGTTGCAAAAACATCTGCACAAAATCGCAACCGCAAAGTCATAAAAACAAAAATAAAGCCACAATTTATGTGTGACAGACACGTAAAACAAGTGATAAATGAGATACTTACTTTAAAGTTGGCACTTTTTGCCCAGACTGAACCGTCGAAACCAAGGATGGCGGCTTTGGACACGTTGCCGGTGCCGAGCAGGTTGTCGTCGACCAGAGCTTGCCAAGACATAATTAGAAGATTCTGAAATGACAACTTAAAGATTTCATATCCTGATGATGAAGAAAAGCAAAATTTCACGGAAAAGGAAGTCATTTTACAATAAAAATGCACGATAAAACTGAAAACTTAACAGTTACAGTATGTCAAAACCGTTGAAATGGCTTCTAAGATGCCTAAGTGAGCATTTAAAACATTGTAATTTCAGTAGTTTGTATTGCCAGTCCCATTGAACCAAAGTAGATTCATTGTTTCCAGACGCCTCGTTCCAAAGCCCAAAATCTAACCCCCCGTTCTCGGCTAAATGTGTGGAGGAGGAAGCGCAAAAAGCAATAGAGACAAGAAGGGGGTAGTTAGTCAGAGCTCCTCATCAGCTCAGCCTCGCAAGCCCGAGAGATTACACCCCCGCAGGCCGAGCAACAGAGAGCCTGAGGGGGTTCTGCTCCCCCTCGGCTTGCTGATGGTGAGCACAGGAGAGCCGAGTCGACCGATATGAGGAAACCCTTGGAACAGCCCCGAGGAAACCAACTGCTATCCCTCGTCGGGCCGGCGGCGGCGGTGGCGGATCGGATGGGATCAGTCTGGACGACGACGAGCTCTATCGCGCCAGCCACAGGAAGTGAACAAATAGGCCCTTCGAGACACGGACAGGGGGCAGCCTGGGATGTGGATAGGGATATCGGGGCTGGCTGGAGGCTTAAGCAGATCCAGGAGTTCTAGAAGTGCGTGCATATGTGCATCCTCCTCGCAAAAAATGAAGATTTGAGGACGACAACGACGAGGACGACGGCTAGCTGGGCTGGCGACTGGCTGGAACACCCTTGCGGATGTAATCGTTTCGGGTGACGATAGTTTCGAGGACTCGGGGATGGGAATCGATTGAAAGTCTTTGAAATAGGTGACTGAATAGAAGCCGAAAAAACAGTAAAGCAAATAGAACGCAAACTTTTCACCTCAGAAACGTATAAAAGCCAACCCCATTCACACGCAACAGTATCCCAACGCGAACCACCCCCTCCAAACTACGGCATCGCAGACTTCAAGAACCCTTTATATATCAATGCCATCAAAAACTTTCAAAACAAGCTGTGACTAATCGGCCAAAGCGATCGAAATCAAAAACCAGCAAAAAGTGCCGCCATCAAGTAGCCAAGCTGTGATATATTTCGACATCCAAGTGCCGCTATTTACAGCTCGACTGGCTCGCGGAGTGGGTGGGTGGCAAAACGGCCGGTGTATCTCGCCTCCTCTCCGACGACCACGGGCTATCGTCATCCATAACAACAGCCGATGGCAGCTGGTACTTTTTGAGCCATTTCGCAAAAACAATGAATGTGTTCGCCCTTTCGGTGACATGTTGTTTGGGTGGGGGTCAAAGCGAGGTTATCAGTGTTGAAACAATAAAATCCTATCCAGTGGGTTTATATATTTGTTAAGATTTAATTTCAAATATCACGAAAAACAAAATTTCATTCAAAAAACCAGCTTTCTCAAAGTTGTAAATCATGAAAACCAATCAAATCTGTCAAAGATCGTCCAAAATACAGTATCAGTCAAACATAAAGATTGTTTTTTAAAAGTTTGTTTAGACGCCTCGCCAAACAGCCGGAGGCTCAGCGTAAATATCCGGATTCATTGGCAACCAATCGAAAAGTGGCTCCGGAACAAGTTTGACCGGACGCTTCGCACGTTCACTCACGGCAGCTTCGACAGTGGTGGTTGGTAATGATGGCTTTTTTGGTTGTGGTCTCATTCTGAAGTATCGGGCACATCTGAGGGCAACAATGACAAAACATATATGACAGCCGAGGGCGATTACTATGACGACTGCGGCGATACTGGCTGATAGGGACACCACTGAAACAATGACGGTAAAAATTAACAAAGAAAGTGTTCAAAATTACCATTTTTGAGTTCCATGTGAAACCGCTGAGAAGCCGAATTCAAATGTTCATGTAACAGCAACTCCAAGTATTCCCCAGGATATGAATGGGGATCATAGACGGCAGCGCCCACATAGGCGAGTAATAGTAGTAAAAATGAAATTGTGATTATCTGAACATTGAAATTGTCACAAAAAAACTTGACTCAAGAAACGCTTTGCAAAAAGCTTACACTCAAAATGACAAAAGGCTGAAAAAAAGCCGCACTCTCAATATACGTCCCGTACAACAAGCAAGCGACGGCAATACTGTCGGAACACAAGAATAACAGTTCCCAATTCCATTCCAGATCGGTGTATCCCGCAATTTTAACCACGAAATTAATGACTATCAAAATGGCAAATGTCACAGAAATAATGTACGACGCCGTCGTTATGTGTAGAATGCTGCAGCAACACCGGTTTGGAGGCTCGGGTGCCGCCGGCGTCGGAATGACTTCATCAGTAGCCGTTTCGATGGGTATTGCCACAGGCTGGACTGCGACTAATTCCTCCATGGTAGTGGTGGACGGGGTCGTGGCGGCATTGACCTCGCTTCTGATGGCTATTGTTGACGACTAGTTTGAATTTCGACAAAAAATCGATAAATTATTGATCGAAAACACCAAGCACTGACCAAATCGGTGGAAGTGACACTGTCCTTTTTGTTTTTGCACCGACAATGACAACCCACGATGGAAGAAGACCGTTTCGTCGCGACGTTAGCAACAATGGAAGCCAAGCCTATGGTAGTGGTGGTCAAGGATGGGCAGGTCCCCCGCCGGCTTCATCTAAGACAACGAGTCAATCAAGCACCATCGCCACCGTTCGGTTTATGAAGCCCAAACGCAAACACTGAAGGCGACGACGGAGGGAAGGCTACCGAACGGTACTGACTGTCGTCGTCATCGCTGCCATCATTCATTGTTTGTAGGGTTGTCGTTGATCTCGGTAACACGGGAGGAGGCCCCCCGTGTTAACACCGGTCGACAAGCGCGGATTCACAGCTGTTTATTGGTCAAAGAATATACGAGAATGTTTACGACGACTTCCGGGTGACAAGAAAGTCGAAAGATGCAGTTCAAATGTTTATCACCTCGACTATAGTCATTATTTTTTACAGAACGATTTAAAAACTGCCGAGTATTGTCATTGCAGGAAAAGACCAAAAATTTAAAATTTTCGAACAGTAGTAAGTATTGTTAAAATTTGCGCCAATCAAAATACTTTGATAATTTACACACTTTTTTTGAATTCTAAATTTGTGCAATTACAACTTTTATATTCCAACACAAAGGATAAGCAAAAAAACCCAAACATTCATTTATAAAATACTGCAAGACACCAACTTTTTTACAGTATTCATAAAGCCAACATTGTTTCCCAAGCGTAGTTCCGTCATTTCTTCCCCATTGCTGTATGCTTTGTCGATGTAAAGTGAAACTTGTTCATACGAAGTCGGCTGAAATCAATCTCATTAAACTTTATCAACATTTTGACAACACTTACCGCAGGGTTTTCAAGATTGCCTGCTTCCTTGATGTCTTCTTGGATCTTTTCCAACATTTCATAAACCTCTTCGCCATAAACAGTCACATCACTGCATTTGAATGCGTGTTTGTCGCGCAGTAGAAGATCTGCGACATCTTTAAAATAAGCGCCTTCAAACTCGCATTTCACTACTTGAAAATTAAAATCTTCATAGGTGTTGTTGACTGTCAACTCGGCAGAAATGACACATTCATGGCACTCGATAACACAGGTGTCGCGGCGTGGGAGGTTTCCGTTTCGGTATCTAGTGAGGTTGAGGAATTCTTGATCGACATAGCAATTAATCAATTCAATAGTGTAGTTTTGTGTTGTGTCAATGCGCATTAGCAACTCAGGTGTAAAATACTGGGTGGCGGGGCTGTCTTCGCCTTGGACTATGATTTTGGAAGGCTGGAACAATACTTCCTCGCCCTCAACTACAGGTTCTACAGTTATATTTTCATCTTTATCTTCAATATTGAGCGCGGGTAAATGCAAAGCGTTTAAAACATAAGCCATTTGGAGGGGTCTAAGGGCAATTGTTTCATCGATGTCGGCGAGTTGGAGATGATAAGCTTCGACGGGTGCTGCCAGTTCACGGATACGTCGTTGGAAGCTGTAGGAATAGGAAGCCAGCGGGTAGGTCATGCTTGCTGGAGACGGAAATGGCGCGAGCTGGTCTTTGGGTCGAATGGAGTGTGGCTTTTGGTCAAGTGCGGGATCGATATGAGCTTTATTTGGACTTGCGCGGCGAACATCTGTCACGCTAATAAGTTACGCGAGGATCAAAAATATGACACCGAACTGCTGCCCAATAATCAAAATGACACCAGTAAAACCGAGTGAAGTTACGCAGTTTCGAAAACCATCCACCGTGCAACCGTAATTTCAATAGATCATCATGATGCGCAGGTAACTCCGTATTTTTTAAAAGCACTTGGTAAAGAACACTGCGAGAAGGAGTATTGCCATTACAGACAAGCAACTTGGTATTCATCCAAACTTTTTCCTAAACAAGCAGTTTTCAACTTAAAAAGCATTAAAAAAGGGCCAACTTACGAGCTTCTTAAAGCCAAACACATTGACAATGTTGTAGTCAAACATTTCAAAAAGTTCATTCTCATCGTGATCAATGAAAAGTATCTGTTTTGAGTCCTTCTTATTCAAAAACTCCTCCATATCAGTAAAAAAGCATTTTTGAATGTTGCAATTTTTTAAATACAGATCGAGTCCCGCCATCATGTTGATAGTTACATCTTCCGAAACAGTGCAGTTTTCGAATTTGAGCAACTGTCCTTTTCTGGTACATAAACTTTTAATAAGATCAACACACTCTTTATCGACAATAACTTTGTCAAAATAAAAATAATATGCATATACTGTCAGACCGACAATACAACGTAGAAGTGCTTTCTGTAAAAGGTCATATGCATGATCGGTGCTTCCATTTCCGATAATAAAGATCTCGCAAGGTCGAATTAACGTATGTTCAGTGATCAAGTATTTGTATTCGTCTTTATAGGTTAGGTCTCCATTTGAAAGTACAGTGACGTTACCAATTAATATGTCGAACATTGCGGGGTTTAGGTTGAGAGTTTCATCAATGTCAGCGATTTGGAGGTGATAGGCCTCGATCGGTAAAGCTAACTCGCGCATGCGTCGAACAAAGCTGTAGGAATAGGTTGAGAGGGGGTAGGCCATGGCCGGCTAGGAACGTGTCAAATTTTGGACAACACCGCTAAAACTAGGTGGCTAATGGCCGAAACTAAAGTTTAAACTGCCAACAGCGAAGGTAGTGAACAGTTGGCTATGACAGTCGAGCATCGACTTATATTACAATCGCGAATAACTTGGCCGTCTGTTTGCTTGCAATCGATTGGGACGGCCCGATCCTCAATGACCCTTGACGGCGCCATATGTCAAATTCGTTGCCGAAACGCCCTGCGCTCTACGATAATTACGCTACAATTACATAGTAGTCTCAAATGCCGTTAACCTAACAAAAACCAAATACGGAAGTAAGACACACAATCAGTTTTTCGAAATTTCGACAAAGTCAAAACTAAGCATTACCAACTGACGCCATCCAAGACCCATCCAATATGACTTGCATCAATCAAACCTTTATTTAAAAACTATAGAAGTATCAATTACACATGAACTTATCAAAAGTGACAGAGCAATCAACTCGATTTGAGCGGTCAGACTCTCTTGGCTTTTCGACGGCGTCATAAGTCAAACACGTAACACGCAACACTTTAAAAAACACTAAAATGCGAGAAGATATGCTTTATGAGAGAATGTTTGAAAAAAGTACAAGTAAAGACTGAATAATTGTTAATTTGAGTTAGTAAAATTATATAATGTTGGAAATTTTCTATCCCTGAAAAGAAATGGCTTTATCATCATATCGGGTGTAATCCCAGGACTCAAGTAATATTGACACCAACTAAATCGAAACCAATTGACTATTCGGCTGATCCACTTTTTTCCCTGCCAATGAAATCTCGGCCGTAAACAGTCTCTATATTCAGGTAATGGCGAATTTTTTAAAAAGACTTGATATAACACTGTTTTACTGCATTCGACCGCATATTCGTATCTGCTAAGCAATAATTTGTTGTTTCCATTAACATTATCCTAAAACATACACAATTAATGCAAATTCGATAAAACAAAAAACATACAGTCGCTGTTTTAAAACCGTACACATCGACAATGTTCAAATCAAGCAATTGAGTGATGCCATACACGCTTTGATCAATCCTAACATTCTGCGTGGTAGCTGTTTTGTTGAAAAATTCAGTAATACCATTGAAAAATGATTTTTGAATACCGCAATCTTTTAAAATTAAATTAAATCCGGACACCATGTTAATGTTAACATTTTTCCAAATGAGGCAACGGCGGAATTTGATGGTAAGGTGGTTCGGCGAGTTAAAACGTTGAAAGTAATGCAGAATTCTTGCGTCAATTATGCAAGCAATAAACCGAAATTCAATTAAATGTGTTCTTCCTAATAATAATAATTGAGGAAGTGCGGTTCGCAGAGCGTCGTAAGCAATGTCAAAGTGGTTCCACTCTGAGCTGACAAAATAGATTTTTTTGGGTTGCACCAGGGTATGCTCAGTGATTTCTATTTTAGGTTCAAAGGTTGCGTAAAAGCCTCTTTTCAAACTAAAACACAAAGGCCGCGTTATAATAGACCCAGATTGTAGCAGCAAAGGTTTAAAGTGAAGAGTTTCATCAATGTCGGCAACTTGTAAATTATAGGCTTCGAAGGGTAAGGCTAGCTCGCGCATACGTCGTTGGAAGCTGTAAGAAAAGGACGCCAGCGGGTACGTCATGCTTGGCGGGGATGGAATGAGCTAACTGACCGAAGTCGAGTGAATTTGGCTCGGGGAATTGTGCGGAAAAGGTGTTACCGTGGAGACGGGTTATTACAGAAGGATTAAGAAAAGGGTGGAACGCTCGGCGCAGGTAATTACGGCATGATTTACTGCCTCAAGCGGCTTCACTGCATCATAAGTTGAAACTGTGGCATGCAACACCTCGCAAAACATTACTATCAGTTTATTGTTTTATCTACCATACAAACTAACATCAAACTAAGGTAGCTTTATCAATAAATGAGGTGTAACGCCTGGAATCAAGCAATAACGACACCAACCAAATAGATAGCAATTAACTATGTGACTGAACCACTTTTGTCCGGGCCAATGGAACCTTGGCCGTAAACAGTCTCTATACTCAGGTAGTGGCAAATTTTTAAAAAAGACTTGATATAACACTGTTCGACTGGATTCTGTCGCATATGCGTATCTGTTCAACAATAATTTGTTGTTCCCATCGACATTATCCTAAAAAACACACAGTTATTGCATTTTCGATAAAAACAAAAAACTTACCGTCGCTTTTTTAAAACCATACACGTTGACGATGTTCAAATCGAGCAGTTCAGTAGTCTCATACACGCTTTGTACGATTTTTACGTTCTGCGTGGTCCCTGTTTTGTTGAAAAATTTCACGATACCATTGAAAACTTTGATAATTAAAACACTTCAAAACTTGAAAATCTATTTATGTTTTTGAATTCTAAATTTGTGCAATTACAATTTTATATTCCAACACAAAGGATAAGCA
>KB455235.1:6291-16977 GCA_000341325.1 Panagrellus redivivus | reverse complement strand
TTAATAGGTCGTAATTAGCTGAAAGCCAATTAAATTCAAAAATTATTCATCTCACATTCGGTGATGAATGCGGGTGCTTCATGTTTCAGAAGACAAAAACAGGACTCACGTGCCAAAACCTAATGAACTGAGCATCGGGTTATTGTGCGCGAGAGCGCGAAGGGCGAGGCAACGAAAGAGAGCACCTCTCCCTCAAGGGCAGAAATCGTTACACTTTTTTGGCAACGACTTCGTTTGCGTTGCACTTTTTGTGACATTTGCGTCATACATTTGGCAACAAATTTCGTTCGTTCCACAAAGTGAAACGCCTTCGTTGCCACAAAAAGTGAAACGCGCAGTTGTGACGCATCTTTTTTTTCAGTGTAGCGAATTTTTTAAAAAGACTTGATACAATACTACAGGACGCCGTTGGCGTGAAAATGGTTGACTGCTTAGCAATAATTTGTTATTTGCTTGTAATTGATCCTATAAACACATATTTATTATATTTCTTATAAAATAAAAAAAACTTACAGTCGCTTTTATAAAGCCATACACATTGACAGTTTTCAAATCGAGCAGTTCAGTGATAGCATAAACGCTTTGATCAATTTTGATGTTCTGCGTGGTAGCCGTTTTATTGAAAAACTCCACAATACCATCGAAGAAACACTTTTGAATATGGCAATCGATCAAATTCACGTTGAACCCAATCACCATGTTAATATTAACATTTTCCCAAATAATGCACGATTGGCATTTGATTAAGAGCTGGTGCGTGCAGGGAAAATGTTGAAAGTAACGCATAAGTCTAGCGTCAACGATACAATGATTAAAACAAATTTTAACTAGATTTGTTCTCTCTAATGTAAAACCAGAAAGTACGGTTTGCAGAAGGTCGTAAGCGTTATCAGGGTTTTGTTCGAACCGATCTGATGAACCGTGAATAAAAATTGCAAAGCATGGTAGCACATCATACTTGGTGAGTCGCATAGGACCTGTGGTTGCGTAATGACCTTTTTCCGAACTAAAATAAATGTAGCGTGGAAAAGTAGATACTTGTAGCGGGGGGTTAAGGTGAACTGTATTGTCAATATCGGCGAGTTGGAGATGATAAACTTCGTCGGGTGCAGCCAACTCACGTAGGCGTCGTTGAAAGCTGTAGGCAAAGGACGCCAGAGGGTAGGTCTGTGGCCGATTATCCATTTAGAATAAACACAATATCTACCAAAATTGGAAGATATCTGCAACACACAACTATTACGAGCGCATGTAGTCCAATAGGATGACGAATGACGGCTTTTGGTCATGCACGGATCGATAAGCTAGCTTGTGTGACGACCTCTCAGAACCCTTCGCACTCGAGCTATAGACGATTACGCAGAGCCGCAACAGCAATGTGCTACAGTAAACTAGAGTATAAAAAGTCTTCGATTGTAAAAATCTAACATTCCCAACTGATAACAAAATCATGCCCGCGTCCAACCTGGGCATGTTTTTGTTATCTTGACGGTTCACAAAAAGGGCTAACTGACCGAAGTCGAATGAGGTTGGCTCGGGGAAACGTGCGGAATATGTGTGACCGTGGAGACGGCTAATTGCAGAAGGATTGCGAAAAAGATCGAAATCGCTCGGCGTAGGTAATTACGGCCTGATTTATTGATTCAAGCGACGCCAATTTAGTCAAATATGAAAGAAAATGGCAGTTTAAGGCATGCTGAGCATCGAAAACGACTTGAAGAAATCAGACCTTTGTTAACAAAATGCCAAAATCCCACAACTTTTAAGTCAAAAAAACTTTCCAATCAATAAATAGACACTCTCAAATCAGACCGTATCATCCCGAACCCTGGCACTTTTGATCGTCTTGGTCCTCTTCTTGATTTCAACGACCTTCGGCTTCTTCGTCGTAATCGGGCTTTCTTTTCCTCGAATGTGAGCGCTTCAGCTTCAATTTCATCAAAGGTCGAAGCGAGTTCTTGGATTTGGGTCGCTTCGGCGGGCCGATCAACCTTCTTCTCTTCTTTGACGATACGTGGCTCCACAGCAACGCCGAGAAGTCCCCCAGCGGAACGCTTTTCCTGCTATGGTTTTGGTAGCGGCTTCGGTTCGAATTAGAGTTCCTGGCCGGGCGAATTGGGGGTCATCTTCGGCTCTGGTTTGGCTTTTGGGTTTCCTTTGAGGCGGATGCATCATCTTCGGGTTCTGGCCCAGGTTCTTCTTTCGCAGCGGTTTTCTGACATTGCGGCGAAAGTGTTTTAGACATCTGAATGTGCATACAAAACCAATACAATAATAAAAGCTACGCCATCCAAAACCCACCCGCTGACTGGAATCAGATGTTTATTAACAGAACATTAATCGATTGTTCCACATTGCAATATACGTTGTTTAGTGACCAAAACAATGATAGTAAACACTGAAACCATTTTTTGCATCACTAATGTTCTGAAGTTGCAATCAAGTGCCAAAAAAGTAATGTTTTCAATTTTCTATCTTTACATTCACCACCGTGGTTGCTCATTGTTGTATTTCAATCTCAATAACGGGGGTGTTACTCCCGCAAGCAAGTAATAAGGACACGGGCGAAATAGAAGGCAATTAAATATTCGTGTTCGCCACTTTTTACCGGACCATTGAAATCGTCGCCGTAGGCAGTTCCTATATTCAGGTGGTGGCGAATTTTTTAAAAAGACTTGATACAATACTACAGGACGATATGCGCGTGCAAATGGTTGACTGCTTAGCAACAATTTGTTATTTGCTTGTAATTGATCCTAAAAAAAACATATTTTTTATCCTTCTTATAATTTGAATTGAAATGAATAAAACAAAAAACGTACGGTCGCTTTTATAAAACCGTACACATTCACAATTTTTAAATCAAGCAGTTCAGTGATAGCGTAAACGCTCTGATCAATCTTGATGTTCTGCGTGGTAGCCGTTTTATTGAAAAATTCCACAATACCATTGAAAAAGCACTTTTGAATATGGCAATCGATCAAATTCACGTTGAACCCGGATACCATGTTAATGTTAACATTTTCCCCAATAATGCACGATTGGCATTGGATTAAGAGCTGGTGCGTGCTGGGAAAATGGTGAAAGTAACGCATAAGCCTAGCGTCAACGATACAACGATCAAAACGAATTTTAACTAGATTTGTTCTCTCTAATGTAAAACCAGAAAGTGCGGTTTGCAGAAGGTCGTAAGCGTTATCAGGGTTTTGTTCGAACCGATCTGATGAACCGTGAATATAAATTACAAAGGATGGCAGCACATCATACTTGGTGAGTGGCATAGGACCTGTAGCTGTGAAATAACCTTTTTCCAAACTAAAAGACAGGTGTTGAGGAATCGTAATTACTTGTAGCGGGGGTTCAAGATGCACTGTATTATCAATATCAGCGAGTTGGAGATGATAGACTTCGTCTGGTGCAGCCAACTCACGTAGGCGTCGTTGAAAACTGTAGGCAAAGGACGCCAGAGGGTAGGTCATGTTTGACGGTTGACAAAACGGGCTAACTGACCGAAGTCGAGTGAGGTTGGCACGGGGAAACGTGCGGAATCGGTGTTACCGTGGAAACGGCTAATTGCAGAAGGATTGCGAAAAAGGTCGAAATCGCTCGGCGTAGGTAATGACGGCATGATTTATTGCCTCAAGCGCCGCCAATTTAGTCAAATGTGAAAGAAAATGGCAGTTTAAGGCATGCTGAGCATACATTACATCGAAAACGACTTGAAGAAATCAGACCTTTATTAACAAAATGCCAACATCCCACAACTTTTAAGTCAAAAAAACTTTCCGGTCAATAAATAGACACTCATAAATTAGGCCGTATCATCCCGAACCCTGGCACTTTTGATTGTTTTGGTCCTCTTTTTGAATTCAATGACCTTCGGCTTCTTCGTCGCAATCGGGGCCTTCTTTTCTTCGAATGTGAGCGCTTCTGCTTCAATTTCATCAAAGGTCGGGGCAAGTTCTTGGATTTGGGTCGCCTCGGCGGGCAAATCGGTAAGGTTGATTTTCCTAAAATGCCAAATTTAGATCAAATCGCTTCAAACTACATGATGCTACTTACTCTTTGGCTTCTTTGACCTCAGCCTTCTTCTCCTCCTTGACGACACGCGGCTCCACAGCAACCCAGCCACCCAGAAGTCCTCCGGCGGAACGTTTTTCCGGCTCTGGCTGCGGGAGTGGTTCCGGTTCGAATTCGAGTTTCATCGCGGTCGGAGCGAATTGTGGGTCATCTTCGGGCTCTGGTTCGACTTTTGGTTCTTCCTTTGAGGCGGGTTCTTCGCCTGAGGGGATGGGATCCCATCGAGACAGTTTCGCCGGCTTTGGCGCTTCTTCGGGTTCTGTAGTCGGAGGCGGTGGTGGCTGGGCATACTCTTCCAGGGAAGCTGAGGATTCAAAGTTGTATCCGGCGGCGGCGAATTGGGCTTGGTACTGGTCCCAGGTCAGAAAGGGGGCGGAGTTTGGCGGCGGGGAGTAACTTGTTTCTGGAAATGTTAAAATTACAATCATCCTAAACAAGAACAAAGCTAAACATACCGCCAGTGTAAAAGTTGTAATAATACAGCACCCCTTCAGCCGAATAAGCCTGCGTCCATTGAACGTAATCGCCAGCACCGGCCAATTCTGGCGCTTCCGGCGGAACAGGTACCGACGGCGCCGATGAAGCTGCTGGCTCTTCCTCGTCGTCCCTCCACAACGTCGACTGTTTCGCGGTCCGCTTCAGATTCTTCAGCCGTTCCTTCTCCGCCTTCAGCTTCGCCCGGGCCTCTTCTTTCGCCGACAGCTTCGGTGCCGGTGCCGCCAGCGTCTTTCCATCGAGATCACCCGTCATCATGGGTCCGATGCCACCCGGAGCGCCTCGAACAACGCCTCCCGAGCCTGCTCCAGCCCGACCAGACATGCTCGCAATGGCTGCCGACTCCATTTGAGCCAGCGTCGCCGCCAGGGACGCGTTTTCACGATCACGCGTTTCGGCATTCTTGGACAGCTCCCTCAGACGGTTCTGGACCATAGCCTTGTGTCTGGCGCCGCGTTCATGATGCTCGACGGAGAGCTTGTTGTCAGCGAACCAGCACTTGCAGACTTCACAGAACTTCTTCGCGTTGGACTTCCAGTAGTCGGCCATGGTGGGGTGATCTGAAATGGAGTACGGTAAGATTGCATTTTTGGACGTAAAACGCGAAAACAGCCAAACATTGATACTTTTTATAGCCCTAGGGCTTGATAAAAGATCAAATTATCAGACAATGATCACCTTCATTGATCCAAACAAGTCTATTTAAAACTCAAAGATAAACATCCGAACCAAAACGGCTATCATAAACAAAGCGCCCTTCAAGCAAAATGCAAGTTTATTCAATGGCAACACCCTTTTTAAACTGATATATCTTTAAAATTGCATTGATTCTGGTTCACACGAGCAATAAATAAATAGGAAAATGCACAAGGTTAGCAAAGATACAAAACAGCAGTTTACAAATTCACAGGCTTTCATACTGAGCGGAATCCACGGGCGAAGCCAAGTCCTCAGCCAACAGCTGGCTACTGGTAGTCTGTCCCTTCGGCGACTTCTTGGCCTTCTTCGTTGTGACAGTTTTACCGGACTTCGACGACTTTCCCTTCTTTTTGGTGGCAGCGTTCGTGTCGGGCGACAAAGTTGATGGCGTCGACTTCTTGACGTTGATGAAACCGGTCGAGTTGACGGAGCCTTCAGTCGATTGAACCGTGTGCCGGTCATCGTCGTCGTCATCGGAGGAATCCCGTGGGATGGGCGTTACCAGGGGATTGCTCCCGGCTTCTTCATCTTCGTCGTCGTCGGAAGCGGCGTTGAAAGACGGGGAAGAGGAATTCAACTTGATGGATTGCATGGTCGCATTGGCCTCGGCCCAACTGTCGTCCAAATCGGTGGACCTTTCACGGGATTCAGATGGCTTTGGAAATGGTGGGGGCTGTTCGGTAGCGATCGGCGTAGCGGCTGGGGATGGAGATGGGGCGGGCTTCGGGGCAATTTGGGGCTGGATGGTGTGCAGCTTCTTGGAATAGACTTCGAGATGGACATCTTCGTCGTCAGAGTCGAAGTCTTCCTCGAACATGTCGACCATTTTGTTGTTATCTCTGAAATTGAGCCATTGAAACGATTCGAAAAAACCAAAAACCCACTCCGAGCTCGTTGAAACCTTCCTCCTCCGTTGCGGCGTCTCAGCATTCTCGACAGTTTTCGCCGCTTCCGTCGAACCCGCAACAATCTCAGCCGCTCTCGTCCCTGCCGAAAACATATGGCTTGCCGAACTTGAGCCCTGACTCGTGTAATCTTCAAAGGCTGACGTCCGTTGAGCATCGAAGGCGTCCAATTCGGTGTAGGTCACGTCGATGTCGCGCTTGTTCGCTTCAAGCATGGATTCCAGGGTTTCTCTCTGCAAAACAACAGTCATTTACAGCCTTCAAAAGACATTGCCAACCTGTAAAAACAAAAATGGAATGTTCAAAAAGTTGTACAGAAACTTCAATCCAAACGCATTCCGCATCGATGCCTGAGTGTGCCGGATTTGGGCGGCAATCTTGCCAGGTTGTGGCTTCCTGAACACAAACTTTCAATCAAATGACATCAAAAAGTCAAACTAACCTCGTGAAACCGTTCAAAAACGCCAAAACTTCTTCATCCTTGACTTGCCGTTCCGCTTCCAAGTCCCTCTTATTGGCCATAACCAGCACCGGGATGTGGCTCGGGATTTCATTCAGCGTTTTCTCGACGTAGAGCCAAGTCCAGGGCTTCGTGATGTCGTAGACGAGCAGGACGCCGTGGCAGTTTTTGTAGACATCAACGAAGCCGGCGTCACAAGCGGGGGTTTCGTACTGGAAATGGTCAGGATTACGGTAGATTGAGATGGAAAACGGTAACAAACCTCGGGAACGTCAAGATTATTCAGCTTCAACCCAGTGACGACCTTTCCCTTCCGCTTCGGGGATTCATCCACGACATCCCAGACATCTAATTTGACAATATGGTCGGAGTTACGGTAGTTCCAGACGATGGAAGCGACTTGGATCTCATCGGTGGGCGTGTAGGCTTCGCAGAAGGGCTGGCCTTGGATACGTTTCCAGAGGCAGGTTTTGCCGGAATTTCGGTCCCCGCGGATGACTATTTTCACTGAAAACTTTTCGTTAGCCAAAAATATGAAAACTGGCAGGCTTACTGTTGTAGTTGACGCCATTGCCAAACTTCTTCTGCAACTCAGCACTGATCGGACTGATCCCGCTCGGCGTTTTCGACGGAGAAGCATCGCCACTGCCAGTTCCACTCGAATTGGTTGGCCCTAGACGGCGTCGTAGCGCCGACAGCATCCCTGTGGTCCTGCAATTTGATAAAATGTCATAAAAATATGAAAAAAATAAGCAAAAATCAAAAGTAAAGTCGGCCAAACAACCGAATAGCTCAAACATATTGCCAATACACGTGTATGAATGACCTTTTTCATCGATAACAAATGAACAAACAATAAGGCAAACGATGGAAATCAACGAAATCAATATGACCATACAAAAAGCAGAAAAGAGAAGCACGTAACAGGCCTATGTCGACGGCGGCTTGGGCTTCAAGGCGAACATGCGAACTTCGTACATGTCGAGAGGGAAGAACTTTTGTTTCTGGTTCGCGACGACATCGAGGCCCGCCTTTTCGAACAACGCTAGAATCTCGGTCTGGGGCCGGGTCCAGCTGCTGTCCTGTTCATCGAATTCGCGTTTCTCTTTGGAGAGGTTTTCCTTGAGCACGATGACGCCGTCGGCTTTGATTCCGCGCTGAAAAGTGCCATTTTGGATGAATTTATATATAAAATTTGCTTCAAATGAAAGACCAACCTGGCATCTCTCGAAAAACGAAACGAAATCCTCATCATTCAAGTGTCCAGCCACCCATTGAACCCAGATCATGTCATAGAGGCGATCCGCGGGCTCGAATGTCTGCAAACCCTCGACGAACCTGTTCCCGACCCGTGGATTCAGCGCATCGCCAACATAAGCCTTCGAATTCTCAATAAACCCTTCCGTCACATCGACCATATCCACCGTCTTGAAGGCTGGCAGCAACAGATGCTTCGTGACCCGTCCGATACCGCTGCCACAGTCGAGGGCGCGTTCATTGCCGTTGAGGTACTTCTGAAACACCATTTTATATATATTTCTCCCTCCAAAATGAAAACTAAACCCACATATTTCCGCAAATGCACCAAGAACTTCTTAGAATCGTTAATATCCGGCGTATGGAGGCGTTCAAATCCACCAAGCATGCCATCGACGCTCGAAGCCACGGAAGCCCAGTATTCTTCGGCTTTTTCGTAGAAAGCGGGATCTTTATCGTCGACTGCGGGCGCGGACATGATTCTACTGGTGAAGATGGAGCGTCTGAGGAGGTTGAAAGTGGGAGCGAGACGTCGATACGCTGTGTTGGCAAGGGCAAGGCGCATTAGCTTGGAAGCGGGCGAAAAAGATGGATTTCGTCGCCGAAGGCAATGATTGGCAGTCGTCGCGTTTTGCCAGGATATTTACTTAGCGTGCGTACGCGGGTGTGCGAAAATTGCGCCACATGCGCAGTGATGTAACTTTCTTCTTTGCCACATTTTCTTGTGCAAAGTTTGTTTTCGATGCGGAAAAATGCTAGCAAAAATATCAATTTTTTTAATTTCTCTAACAAATTGTTCTTTATTTTTATTTTTGACAATTCATAAAAGGCAAAAAATAGCAGTTTTCATTAAAAAATTAGTATAACAAAATGAGTACAGTAAACAACAACCAGGCTGATGCTAGTGTGTTTTGCAAATGAATGCAAAGAATAACATAATTTTTCTCAGTTTCTCAAACAAGTTATGCTTTATTTTTATTTTTGACGATTTAAAAAAAGCAAAAAATAATAAACTGGTGATGTGCATTGTAATTAACAAAAAAAGATTATGTAAAAAAACATATAGGTTACATCAAATTTAATTTAATTGCTCCACAGCGGCCTGAAAGTTTGCCCCAGCCGAGAGCATGTGCAAAAGCTGTTGTGTACGTGCCTTGCGCTTGTGATCTCGATAAAAATCAAACAAAATATATATTATCATAAGACTGAGCGCAAAACTAAAGAACAATGCGTGATCGTTAATAATTTCAGTGCATTCAAAATAAACCAAAAGTAGCAAAGGGTGTAGTAAGAATAAAGACAATAAAATGGGAAGAACCACAACGAACTTAGCTAGAAGTAGTTTAAAATCACGCCACTTGCGTGCAAAATAAAGTGGAGCAGAATCTTTTAAGAGTAGTTTATAACAATAGTTCGCAACGTCTAGTCTAAGCAAACATCCTTGCCGTGTTGCCTAAAACATTTTTTTTTATTTTTTATTTAGATATTTATTGACTTACCCTATGTTTATGTCCAAAAGCCCAAAAACCCCAACTCCCATCAGTCAATTTAAATTTACTTAGATCAAACGTGGACATTTCACCAGCAACAAGCATTCTAACTCTTTCTTCTCTTTTTTTGTACATACTGCGTACAAAATGCTCAGTTGCGTCAACAAGAAAGTTACTTTCATATGTACATTGCCGAAGCTCAATGCTTTGAACGTTATTAAAACTGTGGCCTATAACATTGATTGTCACCTCTTTAGAGATTGTACAATGTTGGCAAAACAAGTCAATACGGTGTTTAAACTTAAAACTATTAACCTTCTCAATAAAAGCCAAATCGATCACACATTGGTTAACGCTAATATGTTGAACATTCGATATATCTGTGTACAACAAAATATTTGGTGTCAAAAGGTCAGAAGCTTTTGTTCTTGGGTCATTAGGCGTCACTCGAATGCGAATAGGTTGCAGTAATAGGCGTTTACTCATGTCAGGTGCCTTTGGATGCGAATACCCATCTTTGTTGTAGGGTAAGTTTAAACATTTTGTCTTACTATAAGTTTGACAAGGTCCAAGTCGGATAGTTTGATCAATATCAGCAAGTTGAAGATGATAAGTTTCGCCAGGGGCGGCCAATTCACGTAAGCGTCGTTGGAAGCTGTAACTATAGGAAGCCAGAGGGTAGACCTTTGATTGTTGTGGGACAGGAAAACGTTTATATAAATATTGAACTATTTTTGGAAGAAACAATGAATCTTCCTCCATAATAACATTTGGATAAGGTTCGAGATCAATAGTTCGATCGATATCAGCAAGTTGGAGATGATGGGCTTCGGCAGGAGTGGGTAACTGTTGTAAACGGCCTTGAAAGCTGTCGGCACGGGAAGCCAGAGAGGAGATATTTGGTTGTCGAAGCATTTCAAATGTACGCGTTTAGCAAAGTCGATAATAGATTTACACACACAACTGAAACATGCTTGTACTGTAAGCAATGGGTAGAATACTAATGGACTTTTGCCGCGCAGGCTCGGTACTAACTTATGTGTTTTTACTGACCTCCCACCGTAGCAGTTTTCGCCGATTGGGATCGCACTTACAGTGACGGTCTTTTCCCTCTTACCGTCGAAAAAAATTAAAGACTTAGAGCTTACTTCATTCTTTAAGAGCATTCCAAACATAAGCCATTTTATTATCACAACAAATTCTTGGGGATCCAAAATCCTACACCTGTTGCAATGCGCCTTGCAATTCACCCGAAATACGACATTCGAATATCTAGGGTTTGCCTAGCGGGTCGACAACT
>KB455233.1:212144-222271 GCA_000341325.1 Panagrellus redivivus | reverse complement strand
ATCTCAAACAACAAATAAGCATTGACAACATTAAAATACTGAACTAAATTACATCCTACAATCCTCCTACGTGTTTCGGTTTGAAGAGTTGTCGACCGTCGTCTTATCCATCTGGCGCGTTTTCGTCATAAACCCCTTGAATCCGACGTCGGTAATCATTGGAGACGAAATTGTTGTCTTGAAATCCTCAAAAAGTCATTATTAGGCGGAATGACAACAAACTTATCAAAAACACCATACCAAAATCTGAATTTTATGTTAGGCGTCGACGTTTACATAGGGAAGTTAACAATACACAAATCTACAATTGTTAACTGTTGAACAAGTTTTATTTACAATCCATATTTGAAAATAAACTCACAAATACGTCAAAAATTCCAAATTCTTTAAAGATTTTGCCCGCGACCCAACACTTAGAACATTTTTGACGAGTTTTTACTTGGGAGGAACCAACAAAACGACCATACACTTACGGATTTTGGTGGCGTCTGACTGAGAGGGCGTCCAATGTATGGTAATCGCCGATGCAAAACTTTGAAATTCGTCGATAAGTCAAACATGGATGCAAATTTAGTAACAAAACACATGAAGTTAACTTTTAAGCTTCGAAAAGTACAGAAACGTAAATTTTCACACTTCGGATCGTAACATAAACAAATATCATGTAAAAATGTGGAACACAGTACTCTCTTACTGGGTAACTCGATCCACGCGGCATGCGTAAATCGTTCCCTGCAAAAAGGTGGACAGTCGTCCACTTTTCGTTACTATTCAAAACACGATTTTTTTCTGTGTATCGTGCGCAATGACGTACCAATTCATGTTACCGATATTGCAACGATGCGTTGCGAAACAATTGAGGCGTGGGACACGTTGATTCCTTACATTTGCGGACCTTTCAAGTATCTTGGACTACGTGGAGGACCAATGAAATGGAAACAACTTAAAAATTTGGTGAATTCCAATAATGTCAAAGGAATTAGCCTTTTGACGCAAACTTATGTGACGCAGGATGAAATTGCGGATTTCTTTGATTTTCAAATACGCTATCGCATTTATGTAAGTTGTTGCTTTCATTCAGATTTTTACAGTAGAATTTTAATTGTTTAATTTTTAGGCTGGTGGTGCTGGGCTCACGGCTCCGATGATTACTATATAAATGATTATTATTATGCACTTTTTTTGAAATGTAATAATAAAATTGATAAAAATTTATAACGTAAAATGTTTACTGAAAAAAATAAACTTAAAAAGCAACATTTGTACAACAGACATCTTGCACAGACCGACCCGGATGAATGACGAACTCAAACACAAACCAAAGGAAGAAGTTTGGTTACATTTCAGCTTACATTGCGTCGAAGATTAGCCGTGTTGCTAACATCTACCTCGGTTTCTTTCAATTTTTGACGGATGATTCAGTTGGTTGTCGATACAAAAGTTCGTTGCTTTATTTTTTCGTTTTCAAAACTGTGATTTCATGCGTGCCTTTTTTTTTAACTTCCACGTTGAATTAGACAGTCTTTGATTATATATTCCAGACGGAAATCCATTTTTAGGAAGGGTTTTCGGGTGTTGAAATAGGCTATTTTTGACTTTTTAGCGGTTTTGGCATACTATACAGTATAATGAGAATGTTCAAAACACAAAAAGTTGAAAAGGTCACACGTTTTTGCAAGTTGGCCGTTATTCGTTGAATGATGACCTCAGGGCATGTTTGGAAGTGGGTATTAGCGTTTGTGGATACTCAAAAGTGCATTGAAAAGCCAGCCGGCTTGATAGTGGCAACAATTCTACGTCATCTTTGGGGTCATTCATGCCTGTTTCGCAACATCCGCTACCCGAAAACCCGGACCATGCGCGTTTCCGTGAAGGATTAGCCTCTAACCCTCTGCAAGCCTTGGCGCGTGTTGTTGTTTCGGTTCCGGATCATGGACGTCTTCGTTTTGCAGCAAAAGGCAATGCTGCCGAGGCCCTGTGCGACGACACTTCCAACCCAGTAGCCGTCCAGCCATCCACCCATCAACCCCACTCCACAAATATCTGCATCTATCCATCCATCCATTCAGATAAGACATAATGGTCAAAGTTTATCAACACCTCGCCAGGATGCTCCTCATCCTCGGGGTTGCCATCGTCGGAGGCAGTGGCGCTGCACCGGTGGGGGCAAGTACGAGCAGCGAGGTTACGGTAGGTTTTTGGTTTCACTTTTTATAGCGTTTTTGACTTTCTTTTGCTAGCGCGCTAAGCAGATTGGGAAGGTTGTGTTTCGGATTTTCAGTCACAGGGCCGTCGGGACAACAGCAGCGAACGATGCAAACCCGATACAGTATGCAGTGAGAAGGATCTGCACGGAGTCCAAATCTGCGGCACCAACGGCAAAACGTATGCTAATCCGTGTGAATTGCGGGTGGCAGCATGTTTGGGGGTGCCGGTACAGATGCATGGCATTGGAGAGTGTCTTTGTGAGTTTTTATTTAAGAACGGAGCGGTTTTTGCACGGCCCCTAAAATGGGGGCCGACCCCGGTTTTGGCAAATTTTGCAATTCAGAATCGCAAATTTAGGTTTTTAAGGCTTACTGACTTGTTTTAGCACCATCCGTTGAGTGTCATTGACTTAACGAACGTTTTCATGGGTTTTCGTTGTGGGACTAATTTTGGGGTATTTTCGTGTCAGGACTCTAAATGGCTAATTTAGGTATTTTGATGACATTAAACAACATTTTAAGAATAGTCAGCGCTTAATAATGAAATTTAAGCACATTTGATAGTTTTCGTTGCGGGACCAAATTTAAGTAATTTTCGTCTTAGGACCACACCTGACGTTTTTTTCAGTATCCGAACGTTGCCGCCTCGAACGCGACTTCCAACTCGCTCGTATCGCGGAAAACGCCACACTCTACGTTAATGAATTCATCCCGGAATGTGACGCCACTTCCGGGTTGTACACCAGCATCCAGGTCTGTCACCCCGTCAATTGCGTGATCTTTTACCTGATCGCTTATAATTGTTAAACATTTCGGTTTTAACTTCCGCATTTTTCAGTGTCACATGGCCATCGGCTATTGTTGGTGCAGCACGATCAAGGGAATCGCCATCTCTGGGACTAGTGTTTCCATCGATTCTGGGGATCGGCCAGATTGCACGGAACATGAACATCGAAGTCTGACACTTTTTTGATAACTTTATGATAATTTTGTAAAATTTGATAATTTAGGTTTGTCCCCGATTCACGTGGACGCAACGGGTTCAATCACGCACCACCCTGACGACATCAAGGGCACAGCCGCAAGTAAGTTTCAAACAACTAACACCAAATAACCCCAAGCGGGGGCTGCTTTTGCCTTTGATGCCAGCGACTACATCTATCAATTTGCCCTCGGGCAGTCGGTCATGTCGCTTAAAATAGTTGTTTTTGATAATGTCTTACGTGCCATGGGATGGAATGTTAATTAAGTCTGTGATCTGGGGGTTTTTGTTCTTCGCATTTTGGTTGAGGTCAAAACACCCGACAACAAACGCCCTCAGGCCATTTTAACACTTTCAAATGGTTTTTTTCAGGTGAATGCAGCGCCGCCGATCGCATTCAATTCAATTCTGGCCTGCTAGAAGTATTTGGGAAGGCGTATCTCAATACTTTGAAAAACACTAATGGTAAGTAACTATTTCACGTCATGTTGTAGAAAATGTCATCACTTTCCCTAAGGGCATCTAAAAAAGTTGCCTTTATAGGATGTAAAATGCCAAATCCGTGCCATTTAAGTTTAATTTGCGAGTAAAACTCAAGTTTATGACTGTTTCAGACACCGAATCCACCGACGAGCCAAACACTGTCAACATTGGCAATGAAGAAGACTCAAAAAAGACAAATGACGTCACTCAAAAACAGCTCATTGTGTGGAAGTTTGCGCAGCTTGACATTGACAACAATGGAAGATTGACCCCGGCAGAGTTGGAAGATGAACACCGTTTGACGCTTAGAATCGTTGGTCCGAAGGCGTGTGGGCGGAGCTTCGGCGATTACTGTGACAAAAACAGTGATAAGTTGATTGACTTGCAAGAATGGACTAATTGTTTAGACAGTGGTGAGTTCTGGTAATCGTAGTTTTTTCATATTCAAAATTTGGTTTAACTTTGCTTCAATGCCGTTTTTTCGCTTTTCATCCCCATGGATACAGTATACTGAAACGGTTTTCCTAAGTTGCTGTTCCAAACCACTTTCATCATTCATAATGTGACACTCCTCGCCATCAAAAAAACCACCAAAACCATGTCATAGATACACCGCGCGATGGCTGTTCCTGCCAGTTGCGGGGAGCAGCCAGCGGCTTCGCCCATGAGGTCGTTAAGCGACCGTTTTGTCGTCGTCGTCCCCCCGTTTATCTGTTTTCGGCGCCACTGGAGAGTCGAAGCAAGCAAAACTAACACCGCCGAAGAGCACTGATACTTGTTTTTTTTTCGTTCTGTTTTGAAAAAAATACATAGAAGTGACCCGCCCCATTTCCTGGCGACGTCCGTTCGTGCCGTTCATCGGCAACTTTTGTCTCGGATCGCTTGCCTCTGTGCGCTGCTATTATCTTTTTTTCTGGGGCTGCCAATTTTTGATCTGTGCTATCCATCTCCGCCTGATTGACCACCAAGCCATCAAGCATTAAGGGCCCCAATCTCGGGCGCTATCAATATGTCGGCGTTTGTCAGCAGTCTGGTC
Source organism: Panagrellus redivivus (assembly GCA_000341325.1). Classification (NCBI taxonomy): domain Eukaryota; kingdom Metazoa; phylum Nematoda; class Chromadorea; order Rhabditida; family Panagrolaimidae; genus Panagrellus; species Panagrellus redivivus. The sequence goes on along the minus strand of KB455233.1, from coordinate 217,563 downwards.
TGTGCGTTGTGGGCCGTTGGCGCTGCAGGTGTGCTTCTTTCTTATTTCTATCTTTCTGACAGTTTCCTTTTGCTCTTATCAGTCAAATTAACAACCCTAAAGCTTTTACGAAACTCCCAACCTTCAAATATGTCCCTTCAGAACTCGGCCCAGCAATCCGCTACCGTTCCCACATCGATCTCTCCAACCTCGGACCACCCAAACTGAACCTCAACATGAAGAAACCCCCCTTCACCATCGGTCGCGGTGGCGCCGTCACTGCCAACACCCCCGGCTGTTCCTCCGAACGCGACCGAATCCAGCGTGAAACCGACAAGGCCTACCTGGCAACCATGTTCGTGCCATCCTGCTCCAAAAAGTACCCTCGTCTCTATGAACAGATGCAATGTCATCTCAAGGTCGGTCATCGACTTTGTTGGTGCGTTGATGCCGTTACCGGGGCACCCTCGGACAGTGGCATCGTTAAGTCTGCGGAGGAATGTGTTGCTGCCACTTCAAGGGCAAAACAAACACCGGTCACGATCAAAGGTGAGTGAAGGACCTTTCAAAGTGGTTTGCAATTACTTAATTTGATGAGTTTTGTTGCGAAAATGAGTTTGGGAGTGTTTTTAGGGTTTTCGTTTCGGGACCAATTTTGGGGGATTTTTGTTATGCGACTTCTAATTACCAAATTTGGTGTTTTTATGACGTTTTAACAATGTTTTATCAATTGATAAGGCCAAAAAGTGAATTTTAAGCAAATTTGGCAATTTTCGTGTCGGGACCAATTTTGGGCCACTTTCGTGTCAGGACCCAAAATTCATAATTTTGTTATTTTTACGACATTTTACAATGCTTTATCATAAACAATGGTCAAAATACGCATTTACAACAAATTTAGACGTTTTCGTGGCGGGACCAATTTTGGGGCACTTTCGTTGTAAGACCCAAAAAGAGTAAGTTTGGTTTCAGGCTGCGCTTCCGGCCAAGAACTAATCTTCTACCGTCGATTATTTTCACTTTTCTCCCGAGAAATGAGGAAAGAATCTCCATCAACACCCGGTCAGAAACGCCGAAAACCAGCCGTCGCCAAATGGAAGTTTGTCCAATTGGATGCCAATCATGACGGTGTAATAGACAAAACAGAATGGAAAGGTCTCAGAGCAAAAACCCGCAGTTTAAAAGAAGTTAAAAAGTGTGGGCGGAACTTTTTGAGGTCCTGTGACCAAGATAGGGATCGAAAGATCACCAAGAAGGAGTGGATGGCATGTACAGTACATGGTAAGTTTTTGAACTGTTCGTAATTTCCAGTTGGTCAATCTTTGATATAATTGATAGTTTATTTTTGGCAAAATCAACTTTTTGAACAATTTTCAGCCTTCAAATATGCCAAATCGAACCAAGCAAACCCTTTCTTGACCTTATTGAAGCCGCTCGACTGAATGGTTCCCAAAGGCCATCAACCAACTTCATAATTCCATCTGTTCGCAACCACAACGACCCTCACTTCCGACGAATCCTTCTCGACTGTACCGTATCTCATCGATGAGCCCTATGCATCGACTTTTTCGCATACTTATCCCTTTTTCTGTCCTCTAACATGTTGCAGTTCAAAAATCAAAACTTCTATCACTATCCATTGTAAGTAAAATTTGCACCCGGTCACTATTACGGGAACTACTATCCAAAAAACCTAACCCCCTTGCTAACTATTAACAACTAACCAAAATGGTACTGCTTTTCTCATCAATAAAAAATTTACTGTAAATCAACGTTTTGTAAGAAAGTGATTATCAAATACTGACAAAATGAATGAAAAAAGATCATAACCAACAGAACCGGTTTTCAATTACCAGCATTTTGAGTATCCTCGACGGTGGTGACGGCGGCATCAGAAGCAGCCGTTGATGGCGTCTTTGCAGCGGCACTAGCCTTCAAAATGCGCGATTCTGAAGGGCCATCGTCCTTGTCCGTGTTTTCATCGCAGATTTTGGCGGCACGAATCTGCTGCAGAATGAGATCCTCCAATTCGTTCCGAACGGAGCCGACGGGTTGTTGCTCCTTGCCAGGGGCGACCCACCGGGATAGAATGACGTAATCGATTTCCTGGGTCTTCGGGGGAGTCGTATCATCGAGACGGAATCCGTTCTTATGGAAGAAGGCCAGGGAGTTGCCATTGAAGATGAAGACTGTTGCCATGACCTTCTGCATGCCGGTCTTCTTGGCGAGATCGACGAGGAGATTGATAAGGAGGGATCCGATACCTTTCTTTTGGTAGTCTTTGATTACTTGGAGCTCGTAGCTGGAAATATTACGGTAACTTCGACTAAATTGGGAGAATTGAACTCACCAATAGACGACCGGAAGCCCGTTTTCAATGTCAAATCGGTAATGAACATAGCCGACATGCTTCTTCTTCGAATTTTTGACAATAATGTACCGTGCCGTCGTGGCTTGAAGTTCTTGTTTCTTGGAATTTTCTTCGTAACCCCAATCGGATCGTTTGTACCTGGAATTTTGACAATATAGATACAGTATGCCTGGCAAAAGGTGAAAATACTCACAATTCCATCATGTTGTCATTGAACAGCTCAAAAATCCATAGAAACTGCGCCGGATGGAGGTTTGTGGCCCAGGAGTACTCGAGAGTGAGAAGTTCACTGAAACAAACTTATAATTTTAAAAAAAAGTAAAGTCAAAACATACCCATCAACCGTCTTCGGCTCAGGCGGCTCAACCCCAGCCGATTTGACGGCATTCGTCTGTTTTGAGGCCTTTTTGACGAGCTTCTTGAATTCGGGGTTGTCCTTCTTGTCTTTCATCTGGAAAAACGAAATATTTATATATAAAACGTCAATTTAAAACAAGTAAATCGCGATTTAAAACGCGTTTTCAAACAAAATTTCCAAAAAGTAGGTTTTTATTAGCTCTAATCAGTCATTATTTCATATCCTAAGCAATCGGGGGATATATACATCAGTTCGGGCACCTAGACATCAGTATCGCCTATCAATAAAGTTTAAAGCATCGGTCTAAATGTTGAAACTTTCGCCACAGCCACAGGTACCTTTAATATTCGGGTTTCGAAAGACAAATTCCTCGGTCAAGCGCGTCTTCTGGAAGTCCATCTCGCTGCCCAACAAGCTCAGTTGTGCCTTCATGTCGATCCACACCTTGACGCCATCCTGTTCGACTTCTTCATCGAATTTGGCTTTGGTGCTGCTGTAATCGAGGGTGTAGGTGTAGCCGTTGCAGCCGCGTTGAGTTACGCCGATCTGAAAGCGAAGATTATATATTTTTATATATTTTATAGTTTTAAAAGTGGCGGAGATGGCGGGCAAGATAATGGGGATGGTAAAGAACTCACTTTCAAAGCCGTAGCCCCGGGTTGCTCGGCTAAAAGCTCCTTGACGCGCGCAACAGCCGTTGGCGTGAGCGTGATCGCGCGGCGCTTGGGATCGGCCGGGAAAGCGCGCGTTGTGCCCTTGATGACGCGGGCCGTCGCTGCCGCGATTCGACTGAAGTTCATCCAGGCGAATCGAGGGGAAGTGGGAGTGAGCTTCTCACGTGCAAAATCACAATCGGGAACAAGCTCGAAATGAAATGTGTGAGCTTCGAAACAGCCGATTGGAAAAACACGCAAACAAACGTTGTTCACACTTTGCCAAAAAGTTCCAAAATTTCGAAATTCAATTTTTCAAAATTCAATTTATTTATTATTCAGTTTACCAATCAATATACCAGTATAGTACCAAGGCACAAATAAGTTAAGTTTGAAATCGACCTCAAAACGGTTCGAGAAGATTAGTCAAGTTGGGATTTGCAATTAGGAATAACAGATCAGTCGTAAATTGTGTCTTCAGAAGGCCTAATTGATAGAGAGAGGTTGAATAAGGTCAAAACGAACACGACAGGGGAGGGCCACGTTCTTGTATTGGACGAGGGCGGCCTGTTCGATGGGAAGGACCGCGAGAATGTGCCCCTGGTAGTACTGAAAGGTGGGGCTTGGACAATGGAATGGGGACAAAATTACGGTAATTAACGATTTAGAGGTTTAAAAGGAGGAAACAATGAAAGATGGATGGGATTTTGGATCGAAAAAGGGATTTATGAATGCGTTGGGGGTGGTCCTGAACCTCGACCACGCCCACCGCCCCCGCGGCCACGATTGGACCCTCTGGAGGGGCCTGAACCGCCGCGTGGGCGATCTGAATTCCCTCTCGAGGATCCACGACCATTGCCACGGCCTCTACTGCCTCTGTTTTGACCGCTTACATTGCCATCAACATAGGGCGCGACGACGGGGCGTCCGATTTCGATGCCCTGAGGCGGTCGGGGGATCGGATTCGCGAAGAGGGGTTGGATGTTGGTCGGAAGAGGTGGGGGAGGGTTCTGGTAGTAATTGGAGTTTGTGAATTGGCGAGGACCTCCACGGCCACCACGAGGGGCTCCACGTGGGCCACCGCCACCACGGCCACGGTAGTTGTCGGAGGGGTAGTCACGGGGCGGGGGAGGGGCGAAGGACATGTCGGAGAGGGCTGAAAGTGCCATTTAGGAATGTTAAAGATAGAAAAAGTTGGTCAAACATACCATCAGTAACCGAATGGACATCACTTCGGCCACGATTAGGGCCATTGTTTTGGCGGGGAGGACGGCCAGTGTTGGGTGGGTATTGGTTCTGGTCACGGCGAGAGTTGCTGGGCTTCGGGCCACCGCCACCACCACGACGAGGGTTGTTGTCACGGTTGTCATAACGATCATAGGACTTCGATTCCTGGACGTTAACAGGGGCCGTTTGCGGCGGAGAGTCGTCAATTTCATCGCCGAGACGGCCCTTAATCAGATCGAAGATGGTTCCACCACCGGTTGGGCGACTGATATAAGTTCGGATATCGACTTCATCTGAAACCTCAACTGTTTTTCTACAGTTTTTCAAAACTACAAAACCCACCATCACGACGACGTCGCTGACCCCTCCCACTGCCTCCAGAAGACGACAACGGTGCCGCAGGGGCTGTAGCTGGCTTTGGTGGAGGGGCTTGGTACTGAGCCTGAATCGGCGCCGGCGCCGGCTTCGCAATGTCCTTCTTCGGGGCGGATTCAGGCTGCTTCAGATAGTTCGGCGCGTTCTTCTTGACTTCCTTCAAGGCAGCGATTTCGGACTGCCGAGCAGCTTCGAATTCGGCATTGGTCTCACCACCTGGCTTTCCATCAGGGTTAGCACCCGGCATAGCCTTGAATCCGTCCTTCTGGGGAGCCAGAGCGCCTCCACGCTTTCCAAACGGCACCCATTTGGGGGCATCGCCAGCGGCACGGTCAGCCTTGTTGGATGAGTACTTTTCCGATCGCCATTTCTCGACGAGCTTGTCCACAACACCACCGAGAAGCTTCGTGTTAGCATTGTTCAGCTGGAGGATGCCATTCTCAAAGCGGAGGTTGC
>KB455233.1:191190-202259 GCA_000341325.1 Panagrellus redivivus | reverse complement strand
GTGATATCCCCGGGGATATCCCCCGGGTGAAATCCCCGGGGATATCACCTTCGCATCTCTGAAAAAACTAAATAAAGGCCATGGAAATTATGCAAATTAGACCCTCTCCGTACCGCCCTACGTTAGGACCGGCTTTGATCCATCGAAGAAGGCTGAAGTACCGATGATGATGGCTGTTGTACCACCTCACTGCTTGGAGACGCTTTTATGTCTTTCTAAAACCGACATTGAATAATGATAAACATATACCACTTTGCAAACCGACTTTTGATTTTGATTGAACTGCAGCGACTTGTCTAACATTCCGCTCGGAAGCCCTTGATATCTGTCGTTCTGATGGCGTGTGTGAACGTCTTCTCTTCTCGGCCGCCTTCTTTTCAGCAGCAATTTCCGCCTTTTCACGTTTATGCTTACAGTAAGCCAGGGTCAGGATGACACCAACAATGCTCAAAATCACGGCAAATGCAATGATAACAAAAATCCATACCGGGAACTCATTGCCGGGGACTGGTGTTGAGCTTTTTAACATTTGCGTAAACGCGTCCTAACAAGGTTCATGTTAGAAAAGTTAGAAACAGAAAGTCGTCGATTTATTTTAATTTTTGTTAAGGTTTTATAATGCAAATGTGCATACTGTAAACAAAACGTTGAGAACGCAACTAAAGTTTTGCAGCATTTAAATGTTAAGTATAGGATCAGTTGAAGAGCCTTCGTTGATAACATCCATAGGCTTTAGCGGAACACCAATTATCAAAAATAAATTAAACGACATCGTCAAGAAACAAGCTATTAAAATTGAAAACATAGTAACCAAATTTATCTTTTCAACAACAGCAGGCATGACTATAACGCTTCCAGGAACAAACAAGAGAATGATAGGAATTACGATAGTAATCACAAATAAAAGTGCATATAAACTCAAGCCGTATTGATTGTAATCACTGTCTCCGTCATCATGCACCACTTGAAACATGTCATCATCATATGTGTGTAGAAAACTGTGGGTTTCGTGATTACTGAATGCTTCATACAGTCTTATTAGTAATTCGTCGTCATAATAGTGACTTTTACCGTAAAACGAAAAACTGAAAAAAAGTAAAGTTATCATTAATTGTAATAAACTAGACTTACGTATAATCTAGACCGCGACTATGGTCGATCAGAAACTCTACAAAGTTGTCATACTCTGTTGGTTGAATGTGAATTATACCACCGACACGAACTTGTTTCAAGCCAGGGTGGACAAGTCGCTTCAGTTGGTCCCATCTGATTGCACCGTGCAACACAAGGCGACTGTATGTCCCATCAATTTTGGGAATTACGTTTTCATAGCTTTCAGGCTGACAATGCAGGATAATCCCATCATCAACAAAGACATCCTTATCTCTGCCAATAATTTCATCAACCAATAACACAGACTTCCATATTGGGTAAAAAGTATATACTCCCCGATAGTTTGTTCGACCTCCCAAAGCCATCACCACCCTCTGTGTAACCGTAGAGTCTCACCATCATCTTTATTATTCACCATCCAACTGAAAGCCCTTCCTCACAGCCAACGGCTGGAGGAAGGCAAGACAAGATACAACCTAGACTGTAGGGTTCACTCCGATGAATAGACACAAATTGACACATAATCGAGGTTACCAGGCCCCTTATAAAGGGGGACCTTGTTTGCTCCGCCCCGGAACTGCGGGGGTGTGGCTAGAGCCACATTCACCCCTGGTTCTTGCGCGGGAGCAATTTGAGTGATGAGTTAGGCTTATTGCCAGCTGCGGCCTAAGATTGTTTACCGAGGCCAAGCCTCGGTAACCCATCTTATTTGAGTGGCCTGGGTGAATATGGAATGATATTAGATTGGCCTTATACGCTGGGTTATTACATCTATTAATATGGCCACGACCTCGTCGGCAGTGAACTGCGCAAACAACAACAATATGCAATGATGGATATCCTCTGAGAAATTGAAACGACTTAATTAATTCATTACAAGTAAACGGCCCGTCTTTCGTTCTTCGCCAACATTTAAACTGATCCAAACATTTAGCGAATCGAAAGAGAAAGGTGTTTTTCATAGCCCCGCGACCGACTACGTGATTGTCCGTGATGAAAACTTGTTCGTGGGCTTCCATAACACCATCGTCAAATAACGAACAAACTGTATCAAATTTGTTTTTGAATTTAGCAGATATTAAGTAAAGTAGGCGTTTTCTAAACTCATACGGTAGGGTTGCCAGACTTATCCTTTCTAAATCTGGTTCTAAGAAGGCTAGCATATTGAAAACAGTAAAAATCGTTAAATAAAACCAAAAAGAAGAGCACGACGGAAAAAGCAGTGTCGAATGCTTAGGTAGTCGCGCTTTGTTGGAGGTGTGGTTATGTGGGTCAGGGTTCCGGATCGATCACACAAGTTGGTTAACTTGTTACAATCTTTTTTTCAAGTACGCACACATACTTATCGATAAACGTCATGCATTGTTTGACTTTATTGCACAATGTCATTGTATCGATCGCACATGTCACCCAACTTATGACCCGCCCCACGCACGACAGGAAACATCGAGTGATAAGCTGAACCAAACATAGCAAAACAACTTACGCAGTTTTCAATTTGACTGATTCTAATAACACGAAAGTATCAACGCACTTCACTCCGAACTGCAAAAGTATGTAATTTGTCACTTCAGAGTGATGATGGCAGTGTTGCACCTCGGACAATCGTTATCAAATGGTCATGGCATACTTTTTGAAAAAACGAACCCAACAAATAGAAATGCTAAAGTCAGTTCCCAAGTCCGTGTTGGTCATTCAAGGTGTGTAAAGATGAGACGAGAAAGATTGAAAAGACAAATTTATTCAAATACCCCCTCCCCCCTGCTCATTGATGTGTGATACTGTTTGATATGCTTTTAAAAAGGTGTTTTGAGATTATTTTTGGTTCAACGAAATCAGACAATAACAAAAAGTATATTTCTAACTGTAAATAGTATTGTCTTGCATGACTTGCAATGCTCACAAAGCCGCGCATTGTTGGAGGTGTGCTTGAGCAATGTCATTGAATCGATTACACACCTTATCACACAGTTCACAATCTCTCCGGGTCAATCGCGTATTGAAAAACGTGTTTACTCCCTGCCAAATTGGTTTACAGTTTCCACTATTTCTTGAACAACATATACTTTTTCTCGCACAGGACACAAATTTAAGCAAAAACAAATGTTGAACAGGCAACAATAATTGCGCAATTGGAACCATAAATCTTGATAAATCTCCGACATCCTCAGCTTATTGTCGTTTAATGCGCAATAATAAGGTATTTAAACAATGTCACCCCAGAAGTAAAAAATAGAAACACTAGGAGGAATCTACGCTAAACAAGTTTAGTCTTCTACTTTCCTCTCTCGCGCGCATTCTGTTTTTATCTCAAGCCACTCCAATTACCAAAAAAAGGTACTGATTTCAGTGATTACATTCAACCTAAAATGAATATCAAGATGAAAAAAACGGATACTTTAGATACTTCTATAGAAATTCGCATGAAAGTATTTGCACTATTTCGGATAATTCAAGTCGACAAAAAATTGATTTTGATACAGAAACGCCATCACCATCCATGGACAAGGCCAAAAACATAAGCACTGAAATCATGCATTGGCAGTTTGAAGTTGTCATTTTTGCGACATTCCATCTATCCATTGATCGGAATGTTGGTTTGATTATTCATAATTGTGATAAAAAGTTATTTTTTATTTGAAAACTACACACTAAAGACCAAATTATAAACCTAACAACGTTGAAATTATGCTTTTGCTCTCTTTCACAGTAGTAGTTTCAATCGGCGATTCGGTAGTTGTCATAATTTTTAACTCACTACAATAACAGTATGAACCAAAATTAACATTTCTAGCGCAGTAAGCTGTTTCTTCATAAGCATTCAAGCGTGGGAATTGGTCAGTTATTACATCTAATTTACTGGTATTCCGATCCTTGCTGACGTGACCATAGAATTTGCCTCCTCCAGGCTCAACTGTGAATGTCACCTTGAAAATGGAGAGGTTGCCTTCAACCTTGAAGCTTTCCACGGACACTGGGGCGCTGCTTAGAGTCAAATGTTCGCAGATATTTGTTAGTTTTGGCACTTTGTCTATAACTTTGTTCATCGTTTCCACCATTAAAGTTGCTGCTTCACGTCCTGGAGAGCCATCATCAGGTAAATGGATTTTTGGATAATCACAGATGCAATATTGGAATGGAATTCTAAGCCTATCGCAATAACGTGGCTGGGGCAAAGGTTTCAGTATTGAAGATCCATGGATTAGTGGCTTACTGCTGTTTTGCGGCCGATACGGGGCTACAATATCGGCAAAAGTGGCGTACAAATCAAAATGGCTGATAAGTTGGTGAGAATTGCTTCGAACGACAGACATTAACTCATTATTGTCTCGAAGCGAACCAGGCAAGGATACCATAAACATGGGATTGTTGTCTTCACGCTCGCCGACATTTGTTTGGCGTGCTGCACCAAAACGTGAGCCGTGGTCGCTCATTACGAAGATGTATGAGTTGTTTAACTGAAACGTGGCATTAGAAGGAAGTTTAGCAAAACTTTGGACAAAAAAGTTACCTTTTTGTTATTTTCCTTAAAAAAGTTATAAAAATACTCATCAGTGTGGTACAATCCACTCGGATCATGATGCGCCACAGTTGTTATCCACGTAATTGTAAACTTAGGGGTATCCGGATACTTGATAAGTAAATCGCGTAGGTATTCCATCTGTGGTACAAAGTTATCACGACATAGCCCGTCGTATACACTTTTGCGCATACTTTCTGTAGAATAGTCTCCGTGAACGTAGTGTGTAAGGACTAAAAATATGACTTTACAATCACAAAACGGTTTGCTCAAACTAACCGCATGTAATGATCGACCGGCGTTTTCTTAAATCCCGTGCAATACCCGGAAGTAACCACTGTGTCCTTCCAATCCTCACTCATTAATGTCTTGTATGAAGCTTCTTTATATTGAAAAGCAATAAATTGGTCTGTGGAGAGATCTTTGGCACAATGACCTTCTTTTCCGTAATCTGTTGACAAACCAACTGATAGGGGGGACTTTTTTGTGCCGCCTAATAATTTGCCTAAAATGAACAACGTTAATGAAACAAAAAAATCGAAATAGGTCTCACCGAACAAAAACGCCAAAGAATTTGGCCTGCTATTAAGTGCTATTTTATTTAAATACGGAAAAGATACTGCTTCGAAATGTGCATGTAAATAATGACCTGTCTTTGGCATTGCCCGAACAAAGTGGGAGTGCGAAACGGAATCGAGCAAGATTATGTGTACATCGGGCCGATCTGGTGGTGATATTTCTTTATCTTTTTCGGGGATACTGTAAATTATGGTTGAAATTTTTCTCACATTATGTTTAAACTCACTCTGTTCTAAATGTTTGGGCGTGCAAAAACTCGTAAAACTTTGTAGCATTGTATGTGCTGTCATCCGGGGTAACTTTGTCTTCATCATCATTTTCTTTTTCACGACAGTTAACTTCGACAATATCACATTCAGGCACACTGCCATTGGTTAACCTATTCCAAGAACCTCGCGTCATACTGTAGTCGTCTTTCGGGAACAAACATTGCCACCAACATTGCACATTATACCTCTGATCGAGAACATACAGCTTTCCATCTTCAAGTTTGGTTATCATTTTAGTTGTTTTATTACAACTTTTGAATGGGTCGTAGTTTTGATTAAAATGTTTAACAACGTCCGGATCCCAGGGGTCAACTTCTTTCAGAATGCAGGTGTCAAATAATGTGCCGCTTTTATTTCGAGTTTCATTCTTTTCTAAAGCTCAAAATAAAAGTTAAGTAGAGAATTTCTGACGATACTCACCTATTTTATAATTCGTTTCATTGACAGTGCCGCTGTTATTAAAACAAAAATACAATCCAAGGAAAAATACGATGACAGTTGTTATGACTATTTTCTGATTTTTTGTCCACATCGTTTATACAAACTAAATTCTTACATGTGAATATCTGGGGTTGTATGTGCTACAGAGTATCCGTTTTACATCTTGATTTTTTTAAAGTTGAATCTTATCTATTTTCTCAAATCAACGCACAAGTTGCACTCTCCACTTACTTTGGTAGGATAAGCAAAAGAAAAAGTGAAACAAAAAAAAACTGCATCGGGAGAGAGGAGAGGTTGAAAGTAATCTTTTTCTTCAAATCTTGCGATTAAAGTAACATTAAAAGAAAAGAACTTATGTATGTCAGAGATTTATCAATTTAGTTAAAGATGTTTTCGTTTGATTGTTTGATTATTTTAGAAGTTCCGTTTTGGCCGTTTTGAGCAATAGGATGCCTCAAATGTTGCTTCCAGATGTCAATTCGGACATAAGGCCCGAAAATTAATGGCCAATGACCATTTAGTCATCCATCCTTTCACATGTTAGCTTGGTTGCTGTTCCCTTTTCTCAACTTTATTTCCTTCACATTTGCTCAAGATGAGTACATTCTGAAGCCGATCTCTGAAACATGGATTGATGACAAATCATGTACGACTGTGGCACTCGTTTTTAGCCCCTTACAAAACACAACTTTTGCCGTTGTCCAGGAGTCACTGTACGTTTTTTTCAATGGGAACACAATGCAAACGTTATGTAATGGGTATGTAATTGATGTTTAGGCAAAACAACATCACCAGTCGTGCCCTCTACGTGGAATCCAATCCAAGTGTTCGACTTTGCGCTGCCGCAGTGAATTACAGGGATGAAATTCTGCAGAATGCCTTGCTTTCGGAATATTCAGTGTAACCCGGTCTTGATCAATGTTTCAAATGTGCAACCAAAATACTTTCAGAATAATGATAATGGCACCAAAGGTTTTGGGTACAGTCAAAAGTTTCAAGAAACTGCCCAAAAACTTTGAAATACTCGATATTGGGCTTGGTTGTGGCACTTTTAGAACTTTTTGGCGGAGTAAATTTACATCGGTAAAAATTGCTTTTTTGGTGCCAATATGAAAGTTTAAAGTTTTCAGGTAAGCATCACCTCAATCGAATTCGACCCAGCAATAGCCTACATCGCAAAAACATGGTACGGCGCGGTCGAGTCAAATAATTCAAAGATTATTGTTGCTGATGGGGTTGAATTTGTCAAAACAAACACAAAAAGTAAGATTATAAGACTGAAACAACACTTTGCAAGGTTATTCTGCAGAGTATGATGCGATATTTTTGGATGCATGTACCAACAGTCCGGATTCTGATCTCATATGCCCGGATCCATCATTCTTAAAAGATGACGTCATTTCACAGTTTCGCGACAGCTTGAAGCCGGTAGGATGTATTGTCATGAATTGTTTTAGTTTGAAATCGGTTGGAAAGGATATTTTGATTCAAAGGGTAGGCCTAACATCTTGTATTCGATTTTTTATGCCATATTTTTAGGTCAAAACCACATTCGAACGATTTTTCAAATTTTGCTTTCTTTTGAAAGTTAAAAATAGCGATTTCAACAAAGTTCTGGCATGCACCAATGGACCATTGCCACTGGAAGGCATTAAAAATCAATATGTTATCGATTATTTCAAAACCGTTCCACCATACACACTTATTGTGGAATCTGCCAACACAACCACCATTTGAAACGTTTTTTTGCACATTTTATCGAATTTATAAAACTTCAACCCATAAACCAAATCGAAGCCCATCTAACTCGGAACAATATGACCATCGACTAGTGTGAACGCGTTCCGATACAGATACATGACGAAAAACTCGACACAGCTGCAAAGCAACGGGAACAACGCTCCATAGAGATAAACAACGTCAACGACCATCTGGCAGGCCGAGTAGGACAACGGGAAGCTCATCGTAGTCCCATTAGCGATGACATCATCGGTGACGATGCGACGCTCGAGGGAGAAGTCATCCATGCCCCAGCCACCCATGACACGATTGATGGCGATGGGTGGGCGGTGGGGCACGGGGTTGCATTTCATTGAAAAGGTGCCTTCTGTCAAGAGGAATCGAGGGACATGGGCAGCATAGAGCATTGCTATTGTCATCGCGAAGGATGCTGCTTCGAAGGCATTTGGCAATAAGCCAGCGAAAATATGCAAATTTGTGGCTATCGATTTATCGATTGATTCACGGTTTTTCAGGGAATCGAAAAAATAGGATTCAAATGTGCCGTAGATGGTTGAACACGCACAGCGGGAGAGGGTACTGTAATGGGCGGAGCTTATAGGGTAATACCTGGAAGTTTTGGGTGCTTACTTTTCGATGATGGTAAAAGCGACGAAAAGAACAGTCCGACTTCGACCGCAGAGAAGCAAAGCCGCGGAATTGACAATAGATACGGTCGCTAGCAGGTGATTCACGACAACAGCATTTGATTCTTTGAAAGTTGGCAAGACAAAATAAAATAACACCTAAACATTGACATTAATAATAGATTTTTTGGCTTCGACCTACGGTATGAATAGTCAAACAACAAAAATACACCACAGCCACCCCAATCCCATCAGCTTCGAAAATCTCCGTCTGAACAAGCAAAACTTCCACTGTGAAATATAAAATAACATGATTTACGAATATTCTTGACTGTCGCGCCACCCTTCCGATCAGTGGATAGATGAAATGTGGCGAAACTGACAATTTCAAACTGCCAATGCACGATTTCAATGCTTCCTTTTTCGACCCTCCAGGTATCGGTGACGGCGTTTCTGTCTGCAAATAAATATTACTCTTCAATTTCAATAAAAGCTGACTCACCGGCGGCGGCCCAGATCCACTTTCAACAGTCGCATCACTGGTAGCGCCAGCCTTTTTCACTCCGAGGCGAATTTTGATCTTGTCACGAACACGTTTTGAAAAGCGAACCGACAATCCGCGTTGGATGGATGTCGTCAGGCTTTGTTCCGCTTTCGGCCACACAAAAATACATGACAGAACTGTCAGGGCGACGCCAGCCGTTGTGACGTAAATGACATTGAGGAAGATATCGAAGCCGTCATGGAAATTGTGAGTGACCAATTGTGTCACCGGGATGAGCAGTGATGACAGGGTGATGGCCGTTTCGGTCATGAAGACTAGAGTGCTGGGTTTGGGGAGGGTTTTGAGATTTTTGGTCAGGGCTCTGGAAATAAAAAGCTTAAATTTAGCTTATTACGGTAGAAAAGAAACACAAACTCTGTCACAAAGGACCCAATAAGCGAAGTAGACAATTCTGCCAGCAATAATGATAACGAAAAGTGGAATTCCATGTGATTTGAACTGAAAAATCTATAATTCAAAAAGTTTAAACTAAAAAAACCATACCCAAAAAGATGCTCATGCCAAGGCACCAAAAACCCAACCGCACTCAACCCGGCCAATGGAACCATCATTTTTATCGACCAAAAATGTGAAATTTCCTTTTTGAACATTAACTAAAACCAATTTAAAATCAAAAAATATCAATAAAAGGATTGAAATACACAAACCATTGACACAATCCCAGTAACACTGAACACAAATCGGATAAACATGAGCCAAATAGCACCCCCAATCAAGGCCCCCGCCGACGCTTTGAATTCCACCATAAAAATCTTAAGTATGTAAAATTGCACAAATCCATGTTGAGCCGCAATGGCACCACAAACAAATAGTGGTGGTAACACGGAATCTCGAGATCTGGTGACCAGTTGTCGGAGACGCTTCATTTTGTTTGTTAAAATGGTCAAAGCTGAATAATAGATAGTTTTTTAGTTACAGCATTACACGACGACCATCGATGGCGATTGTTGGGTCGTCAGTGACAATACAATGTCAACGTTTTCACTGGTGTCATGAATACAGTGCTGCGGATAATCTACTTTCAGTTTTTCATCAGTGGATTTGGTTGCGAAAGGAATGCATGTAGGTTACCTGTTTTGGGGCTGAAAACAATTCAAGTATTTTGCCCGTTTTTTGGATATAATGTCTAGTTTTGCAAGCGGTTAGTCGTAAGGGTGGATTCGGGCCGACATTTTGCCAGCCTGGCCCGGCCCGTCTTTCATCAATCCGTCCGGCCCGGGCCAGCCTGGGCGGCCCGTATTGAAACTTCATTTTTTGTCGAAAAAGGTTCAAAAAAGCCATTGCGGCGGTTCATTTAAAAACGCCAAAGCAGTTTTTGACATTTTTAGATGTTTTGAAGTTCAAAAATGTAGCCTACGCGTGCAAAAGTTTTGAAAAGATGTAGATACACTTTGCATGATTTGGAATCCGGAGTCAAAAAACTAACTGCGGGCTGGACATCATCGGCCCGGCCCGCCCGGGCTTCGATTTTTTAGGCCCGACACGGCCCAACACGGGCCTGCCCCGTCGTCCACCATTGAACGCTTCCTGGCACAATAAGAAGCATATAAGGAATTATCCCAGCAATAAAAACAGATAATAACAATAAAACACTGTAGGAATACACGTACTCATCATCTCTGTCGTTGTTCAGTACGTGATCGATGTCGTTTTTGCAGAAAACGTCCTGAGTTTCGTAGTAATCTGCGTTTTTCAGTAAAACCATGATTTATAGTTATGTTTATTTTACGGTAGAGTTGCCACAGGTATCGTCTCCGGTTCTGGGTCCGAGAAGTGTGGCATGGTGAAAAGTAGTAGAAACCGTTGAGCAAAACAAAAAAAAAACAAGCACAAGGTAGGTAAAAGCTAACAAATGTTGAGAAAACCGCGCTCTGTTGGAGGCACGCTTGAACCAAGTGCGTCGATCGCATACCACTTTATTAGCTTATTACACAACCTTTTTATCTACACACAAAGGATGGACAAACGTCGTGATACCAGAGATGTTGCCTCCGGATTCACCACGGATCCTCCGAATCCGAAATCCGGAGGATTTTCACATTGACGGAGCCTCCGCTCCGGAGGATCCCTCCGGAGTATGCTATGCGGATCCTCCGAATCCGGATCCGAGGCTTCGGATCCTCCGGAGCTCGAACATTTTGAAATAAATACAATAGTAAGGGAGGACCCTTACTATTTTTTCAAAAAATAATTTGGAAGCTATTTCAAAGCAGTTC